>CAUYLG010008764.1:0-173789 GCA_963573385.1 Cacajao melanocephalus
TTTTTTTCCATGGCCATTAGACAACAAATCTAATGTTTTTAACCCACAAAATAATGCTGTTTTTTTTTAAAAAAAAAAAAAAAAAAAAAAAAAAAAACAAACTTCACAGCATACATAAATATCAACACCAAATGAACCACAGACCTAAAACTAAAATCTAAAAGTATAAAGCCATTTAGAAGAAAACATAGAACATCTTTGTGACCTTGGGTTAGTCAAAGATTCCTTAGATTCAAGGATCCATAAAAGAACAAATTGATAAGATGAACCACCAAAATCTAAAACTTACATTCTTCAAAAAACAAATATTGCTGGGCACAGTGGCTCATGCCTGTAATCCCAGCACTTTGGGGCCGAGGTGGGCAGATCACCTGAGGCCAGGAGTTTGAAACCAGATTGGTCAACACGGCAAAACCCTGTTTCTACTAAAAATACAAAAATACCCAGGTGTGGTGGTGCACACCTGTAGTCCCAGCTATTGGGAAGGCTGAGGCAGGAGAATTGCTTGAACCCAGGAGGCAGAGGTTGCAGCAAGCCAAGATTGTGCCACTGCACTCCAGCCTGAGTGACAAAATGAAACTCTGTCTCAAAACAAAACCTCACAATATTAAGACAACAAAAATATAAGCCACAGACTGGAAGCAAATATTAATAAATTATATATCTGATAAGAAACTTGTATCTAGAATATACAAATTCTCAAAACACAATAAAGAAGTAAACAACCCAATGGAGAAAAAACAGAGAAAAAGAATTTGAACAATATTCCACCATTATTTGACATGCAGATATCAAATAAGCACATGAAACGATTTTCAAAATCATTAGTTACTAGATAAATGGAAATTTAAACCACAATGTGCTACTATCCTCCTGTTGGAATGGTTAAAATTTAAAAGATCGACCATTCCAAATGTTGGTAAGTATATTCATATCTTAGAGCACCCCTAACAAATTTCCACAAACTAGGTAGCTTGAACAGCATAAATGTATTGTCTCACAGTATTGGAGGCCACACATTTAAGATCAAGACATTGACAGGGTAGGTTCCTTCTGAGAGCCATGAAGGAGAATCTGTTCCATGCCTGTCTCCTAGATTCTGGTGGTCTGCTGGCAATCTTTGGCTCTCCTAGGCTTAGAGATGCATCACCTCAATCTCTGCCTTCATATTTACATGGTGTTCTCTTCAGGTGTATGTCTGTCCCTATGTCCAAATTTCCCCATTTTATAAGGACACCAGGAATATTGGATTATGCCTCACCCTAATGACCTCATCTTAACCTGATCATCTGCAAAGACCCTATTTCTAAATAAGGTTACATTACAGGGTTCATACTTACAGGGTTAGTACTTCAGCATCTTTTGAGGGGACACACTTCAACCCATAACAGCAAGGAGGTGGAGGAACTGGAACTCACACAATACTGATGAGAATGTAAAATGGTACAACATCTTTGGAAAACAACTTGGCAGTTTCTTAAAAAGTTAAAGTGTAACTTCTATATGATCCACTCATTCCACTCCTGGGTATTTACACAAGAAAACTAAAATGGTATGTCCATGCAAGGATTTATACATGAATGTTCACAGCAGCCGTATGTGTAATAGGCCTAAACTGGAAACAACCCAAATATCCATCAACAGATGATGGGTAAACAAATTGTGGCACATTCATACCATGAACTACAACTCAGCAATAAAAAAGAATGAACTATTGCTGAGTGTAACATGGATGTATCTCAAAATATGCTGAGTAAAAGAAGTCAGACCAAAAAAAAAAAAAAAGAGTGTGCACTGTATGATTTCACTTATATAAAATTCTGGAAATTGCAAACAAACATATAGTGACAGAAAGCAGCTCAATAATTGACTGGGAGCTGGGGTGGGAAGGGGTGCAACAGAGGACTTACCCAAGAACACAGAAAGCATGCAGGAATGGTAGGTATGGCCACTACCTTGATTATGGTAATGCTTTCATGGGTGTAAAAGTATGTCAAAAACTCTCAGACTATATACTTTAACTGTGTTCAGTCTATTATTTGTCACTTATACCCCATTAAAACTATAACAAGGGGCTTACATAATTTTGTAATTCACTGGATTTGCTAGGAATATATTAAAATTTGTATTTAATCTATTGATTCTAGTTTCAAAAGTTGAAGTTTCTAGCCCTATGTTAATAAATTGCTTTTTTTCTAGTATCAAATGTAAATAAAGCCATTATGCAGGAACAAAACTATATATTAATTGATAAACATAATGCAAGAAAAAAATTAAGTTATAGTCATGGATTCCTGGTCACCTGTCCACCCACATCTTCCTCTTTTATAAAATCCACAAGTGGCAAGTGGCAACACTGTAATTCCTGTTTTAACCCAGAAAAAAAATGTTAAGCTAAAGAAAAGCTATATAGCATGACTCAGATGATTCTTAAGAGAGCTAAGCAATATAAAACAGGCTTGCCAATTTCTTAGCGCTCAATTCACTTAGCTTTGTAAATCTTCCTCTCAGAAAGCCACATTGAACTTTAATATTTAACCAGTTTTACTAGGAAAGGTAGGTGAAGACCTTTGTCTACAAGTTTCTTTTCACAGCCCTGTGATCATCTCATGCCACATCCCCATTATCTCCACTACCCTGAGCTTTACATTTTGAATTGCCTAGAAATAAAGCTTGACAAAATCTCCAACCCTCCCAGCAAGCAAGATAAGTATGACCATGCAGGCTTGCTGTCCCTGATCCTTTTGGACCAGGCTCCTTCCCTCAGAGTAGCTGTGGCTGTACTTCTGTGGGACTAGCTTGCACCAGGTATTTGGCTCACTTTATTTCTCATCTTACAATAACCCTGCAAGACAGGTTTTTATTGTCCTACATATAGAGGAAGAAACAGCAAGATTATGTAATTTTACCCAAGTAACATAGCTAAGAAATAATGGAAGAAGGAGTTTTCTTCCACCTATTCCAACCTGCTCTCTGTCTGCTTTTCCTCCCCTTACCTCTTCCTTCCAGATGTGAACACATCCATGGACTCTGCTTCCATTTATTTGTGGATATTTTGGATGAACCCAAAAGATGCCAGACCTTATATTTTGCTGTTTTTATTTATAAGGAGCATTGGTGACTATAAAAGCTTTTATACACTTTCCTGAATCTTAACTGATATAGAATATTTAAATTCCTAGAAAATGATTGATAGATGTTAAATATTTAACCCTCCAGACTTTCCTCTTGAGTTCTAGGAAGGTTATAGAGCCCAAAGGATGCTAACTAGAGATGCAATGCCTGGGAAGACACTTCTGTAGCTTTGGTTCCCACACTGGGGTTCCTAGAGTCAGGCAGCCACATGCACCGATGACAGCCAGACAGCAACATACTCCCACAACAACCAGACGTCTGCTATGGCTTCCTGTGCCTTGCTCCCCATTCTCCTTGTAATTACAACACAGCCAATTGGGGATTGTATTCTAACACCAGCCTTCTCTGCCCCGGATGAGCGATTTATTGTTGATTTCTTTTTCTTTCCATGTCCCAAGCATTACCTCCTGCCCTTTTCTATTCAGAACCCAGCATGGGTTCTGAACACAGACCCAGACCTTCTCCACTCTAGCTGCACATTAGAATCGATCACTTTGGGAGCTTTTCAAAAAAATACTGTTGCCTAGTCCTACCCCAGACCAACTGAATCAGAATCTCTGAAGGGCTGAGAGCCTAAGTAATGGCTGATTATAAAAGTTCCCAGGTGACTCTGGCCGCAGTGAGGGCTGAGCACTACTGGGCATGCGTAGGTTTCAGAAACATATGCTGCAGGCGCACATTCTCTCCAGAGGGGTCGCCTCTTTGTTTTAACGATGTGTGCCCCTTTGCCTGCTTCCTCTGCATAGCCTCAACAAGGTTATACACAGGAAGCAGAAGGGAAGGCGTGAGCATGCAGAAATTAGGCTCGGCTCACTGATGGGGAAAAAAGAGACCCTGTGCAGGCCCAATGAAGACAGAAGTTCAACTGGAAAGTAAATGAAACTTTCTTTCTGGCTAAGAACCACACACTGGGAAAGCCATTACTTGAATTAAATCAATATAAATTGCTGCTTAGACTAAGGTGAACAGCTAGTTCATTAATTACTACTGAAATTGGCCCTTAGCCCAGTAAATTTTCACTTCTTTTCACCTCTTAGTACTTAAACCGCAGTGGGTGTTATTAGTTAAAATATCATGGTTCTGCTAAGTCGAAACATAAAACAATATTTTGAACACATACAGAAGGGTTTAATAAGTAGCTGGGAGGTAGCTGTTAAATATACATATTAAATAGGTTGGAAAACTTCTGTCTTATAGAAACCAATATTCTCTTTTATCTGTAATACAGTTCCCTCTTAATGAAACAGCTTATTACATGTAGTTAATGGATAGCTCAGGATAGGAATTTAACAATGTGTCACTTAACCTCTTGCAGTGTCCTTATCAGCATCTAATGACTTTAAAAATACAAACTTCAAGGTGTGGCTGTTCTCAGTATTATCTAACAATTGTAGCAACATTTCTTGAGCACTCATTATTTGCCAGGTTATGAGTGCTTTCCATGCATTATGTTATGGAGTGGATATTCTATTAACCTAATTTATAAAAAAGAAACTGAGGCTGGGCAAAGTGCCATGACTTAGCATAGGTCACAGAGAAGATTCCAAACTAAGTAGTATGACCTTTTAACCACTGCACTGTGAGCATAATACTCATAAAGCCTGGCACATACCAACCTCTCAATAAATGGCTGCTATTAGGAAGAAACGAGGACAATGTCAAATGACTTTTCTCTCCACCTGGCAAGAAGACAAATCAATATTCATTCTTTATTTGCCTGCAGGATATTTTTATTTGTTTTAAGTAAAAACAACTCACAGTAAAAGCCACCTTTCTTGAGTATTTACTATGTGTCTGTTCTAAGTACCTCTCAAGTATTAACTAATTAATTCTCTACAAGCTAATGAGATAGGCATTTATTATTATTATTATTATTATTATTATTATTATTTTGAGACTGAGTTTCACTCTTGTTGCCCAGGCTGGAGTGCAATAGTGTGATCTTGGCTCACTGCAACCTCCACCTCCTGGGTTCCAGTGATTCTCCTGCCTCAGCCTCCTGAGTAGCTAGGATTACAGGCACCCACCACCAAGCCCAGCTAATTATTGTATTTTTAGTAGAGATGGGGTTTTGCCATGTTGGCCAGGCTAGTCTCAAACTCCTGACCTCAGCTGATCCACCCACGTTAGTCTTCCAAAGTGCTAGGATTATAGGGGTGAGCCACCACACTCAGCCAGGACTATTATTATTATTCCAATTTTTCAGATGAGACAATGAACGCACATGAAGGTCAAGCAACTTGCCCAAGTCACACAACTAGTGGGTGACAAAACCAGGGTCTGAACCTGGCAGTCTGGCCCCAGAGCCCTCTCTGCCTGCCACCACCTGTCCATCTGTGGTCAAGGAGCTGAGTCCAGTGAGATTCCCACCAAGAGCAACAACCTTTTCCTTGCCAATATCCTCAACTCTTGCATGTGACATCCTGATTAGGCAACATCAGCCTGGAAGACGCCCAGTGTCCACCTGCTCCCTGCCGATACCTGCGCTGCTGAACATTATTAAGAAAACTCATGAGTCACCATAAATTCGTTGGTCCTGGACCACATTTGCCCCCCTGGTGATTTCCAGTCTCCCCAGCAGCTCTCTCTGCTGTTTTATATTGAAGCCAACCTCACCCACTCTCTCCAACTCCAGCTCTCGCCTCATTCTCAGCCAATGAACTTCTCTGCCACTTCCCAGGGAAACTAGAAGCTAGCAGATGAAAAAACTCTCAACCCTACCCACAGCTTACAGGCTTACCTCGGTCTACACTATTATTTCCTGCTTTTCAACTATATGAGAGGTTTCACCTTCCTTTCTAAAGTGAATCCTCTTAGTTTTTGTTCTGGAAACTCTGGTCTTCTCAAGGACCTTACTCTATGAATTTCCTCAGAGTAAGCATCTTTGACTTCTCCCTTCTTTCCATCAGGATTCAGACATGTTAAATCTCTCATCTAACAATGTAATAATGTCAACAATAACAACAACATTCTATGTTCCTAGCCTGTATCTGACTGTGATACCCCTATATGCCACTGCCCCCTGGACATTCTCCCTCTTCCCCAATCATATGCTCACAGACTATGCAGCCATTTCTCCTTCTCCCTGCAACTACAAACTGCTCGAAAGAGTTGTCTATGCTTGTCTCTTCTCCTAGTCATTCTCAAACCACCAATGTGTCTCCTGCCTCCAACCCTTAAGAGCACTCTTCCCAAGGTCATAATTTACCTCCCTGTCCCAAAATCTGGCACGTGAGTCTATCCTTAAATCCTTTGACCTTGCCAGAGCATATGAAGCTCTTTTTGTTATCTCCTCAAGACACTCTCTCCCCAGCTTCCAGAACACCACACTCTCTGCCTTCCCTCTCCTGCCTCTCTAACTCCAACTCAGTGTGCTTCCCCAGCTGTCCTTATATGTTGTTGCTCCCTACGATTCTTTCAGGCCTCTCCTCTTCCTTTTCAACCTATAGTCCCTAGGCTATTGCACATGCACCCATGGCTTTAATTATTGGCCACAGATAACCCCCAAATCTATGCTCCCAGACTGTTTCTGGCTTTCATACCTGTAATATGCAACTGCCCTCTGGATATCTCCACCTGGATGTCCCATCAGTCTTTCAGCATATCCCAAATTGAAATCCTCCACCTTCCCCAAACCTGTTTCTCAGTGTATGAAGCAATTTGGTTGGCTATAAAATGGGACATCCTTCTTGGCAACTTCCCCTCTTACTCCCCAACACACTCAGTCAAAACAATGTCTTGATGATCCTTCCTCTTAAATATCTCAAAATATATGTTCAGATTTCTTTCCTTCCACTGCCTCCTTCCTAGTCCAGACAACTGCTCTCTCTCTATCCAGGCTCCTGCAGTGGCCTCCTAAGTCTTATGATGTAAATTTTGCTATTTGATTTCCACCTGTGTTGTTTCCTTTAATATGCAAATTTAAGGCTATTTAGCTGACAACTGCCTAGGGTTGTGAAACAGGTTATCTAGAATCTGAAAGTTTGTTTTGGGAAAGGACTGTTATTGTCTCTGTTTCAAAGCTAAACTATAAACTAAGTTCCTCCCAAAGTTAATTCGACCTATGTCCAGGAATGAACAGGACATCTTGGAGGTTAGAAGCAAGATGGAGTCAGTTAGGTCAAATCATTTTCACTGTCTGAGTTACAATCTTGCAATAGTGGTTCCATAACTTTAAATAATGACAATCATAGTTTTTATAAATAATCTAGATAAATGAAAAGAAATTAGTAGTTAAAGGTAATAGGATAAATACTTGTAGAAAAACTCATCATAATTTAGAATCTAAAGTTATATTAAATTAAACAATAGGTATTTCATTATTTGGATATTTTCCAATAAGAATATATTTGTAGGAAAACATTCCTTCAAAAAAATGTGTCCTTTAAAAAAAGGTGAACAATTTTTATCTGATTCAAAGCTTATTTAAAGATCATGTATAAAACAAAGTAAAAAGAACCAGGAAATAAAGGAGATGTAAAGAAAGTTATAAAAATAGAGAGTTTTCTTTTTTTATAAGAAAGCTTAAAGGGAAATAATTTCATATAGGGAGGAATCTCGTATGGTCAATTTAGTCCTAGAGTAAAATGACTGGTTGTTTAAGAAAGAGGGATGTTCAGGATAAACCAGAATGTCTAAGCATGTCATGAATCGTCTGTGTAAGTCACAACAAGAGGATTTATTTAAAAAACAGATGAAAATGTTTTATGATCAAGTTGTCATATTATTATTTAAGTTTTGGTTTGCTTAGAAAAAAAACAAAATTATTTTTTAATTAAAGTTATTATGTCCGTGTATCTCTCTGCATGCACTTTAAAAGCACTTGTGATACTGAGTTACAGGGTTTTGGCTCCTAGGTCTAAAAAGGACACAAACTCCTACTACATTTTAAACACTGACAGCAATTAAAGTCCCATTTTCAGGCCCAGTAGGAGATGCCAATCAAAATAAACTGCATTCCTGAGACACAGGGTAAGAAATTTAAGCTATTTCAAATCAAGGACCAGGGACTATGATGGAAAAGGTGGGCACATGAGATTGTAAGGGCTGATTTTGAAAGATAAAATAAGTTCAGTTTCTCTATAAATTAATCATTAATGTTAAAGGCACACTGATACAAGACCAGCATATGGGCCTCTGTGTCAAATTAACAAGGTTTTCTTGAAGTATTAACTGACTCCTCAATAAAGGTTATAAAAGGTTTACGGAAGTTGTATCCTATGGTCAAGATTAAAATTTTATAGATTGTTTATAAAATTTCAAAAAATAAATTTAATTTGCTTCATGCTGTTTTTATTAGAGTTTACTATTTGGAATGTTAAGTCTCCTTTCTCAAAGAATGAAGGTTTTTGCCTTTTTTGAAATCCTTGAGTTATCACTTTGGTTAAATGAATGATCTTATTTTGTAATATCAAGAGTTTTAAACCTTTGATATTTGACAAATTTTCCAAAATCAAATTATAAATTGTGTCTTTTTCTAACCTAATTAATCCTTTACGCTATTAAGTTCCATAAAGTCCAAAAATGACATAGTTTGTATTATTTGATATAAAAATTATACAGGAAACATTGTCAAATATGAAATGGTGTTTGGTTTTTTTTAAGGCTGTTTTTATATAAATATATTATTGGCATGTGTTTCAAAATCATGAAAAACTCCTATAATTCTGATATGACTTAATGTACATTATCAGTAATACTTATAATTGTTATGTTAAATTATTGTGTGCCACAGAGGTAATAAATTTCCTTGTCAATTGTGTCTTTGACTATGGCTGCCCTAAAACATTTTGTCATCCACAGACAGTTGTTGTCTTGTTTTGGTCCTCTTCAGAAGGTTTATAATTCACTATAAAACTCTAACAGGTGTTCTTAAAATGCAGGTTTCTGATAACTTTGGAGATTGTGACAATAGAATTCAGGACTCCCTTGGAGAGCTGAAATGTTCATGAATACCAAGCAGAACAGGAGATAACTGTAAACTGAACTGATAGAAGACTAAAGTAAACTTTTTTATTTTTGCTTTAAATGTTGCTGATCCTTTGTTTTATTTTCTTCAGAGTCAAGAAAACTTTTCTTTTGAGCTATTGACAGCTTTAACAATTTATGAACAAAATTTGGAGCATATTTGTTTCTACCTGATTTCTCCAGAAGTTGAAAACTATTTGTGAGTGTTCTTAATTATGGCAATACAGTTATTTGCATAAGTGCAATAAGAATCTGTTTTCATTTTTCAACAGGACACAATTGGAGAAACTGGTTATTTTACCAAGGCTTTAATGGTGTGCTTTCCTTTAAGGAATCAAACTTGACTTGCGGAGCCAATAAAAGCCCTTGGGGAAACTGGTCTCATATCTTCTTTGTACAGGGTTCCTGACCTGTGGTAAGTAAAAAATGTCACTTTCTGACAGGCCCAGGAGCCCCAAGTTTATCTTGGAACCTCAAGAGGAAAAGATCACCCAACTCACAGGTACTAATTCATGGCTGGGCTCAGCTTTAAAAACGTCTTATCTGAGATCCCTTAAAAGACAATTTAAAAGCCTATGTAAAAATAATTATTCTTGTTGCACTGTATACAAATAATTAGAACAAGTATAATAAAGCAAATCAGTCCTACCATGATTTGTCTTTAAAAACGAGAAACTGGAGAGAGAAAAATTGTGTTTCAAAAACTATAGTATACCTGTTGTTAGATTCTAGTCTTGCCTAGAATCTGAATTCTAATTCTTTTTGGCTACAAGTTTTCAAAATAATGTTTTCAATTTTTTTCCTTTTTCCCCCCATTTTTCCTAATTTGGAGTCATTGAAAACTAAGATGTGTTTTCGTAAAGCTCTGCAAACTGAAGCTAGACAATTTAAACTTCAGAAGAAAATAACAGCAACCTATTTACATACATAAGCCACTTTCATACCTGCCTCCTGATGTATGGACTTCAGAGTAACGTGGCCTACATCGATTTTCCAAAATGGTTCTTTTGTTTGTTGCTGTTGTTCTCCCTTTCTCCCCCTATTTTCTCTTCATAGGACATGAGACTTAGCAAACCTTCTAAAAATGAGCTTTCCTAATAACTTGGGACATACCTGTCTAGGAATAAACCATCCTAGCTATGAAATATCAGACAAAAAGACAAAACCTGGGACCAGAGACTAATTTTCTCCTAAAGATTTTTTTTTTTTTTGAGACAGAGTCTTATTCTATCATGCAGGCTGGAGTGCAGTGGCATGATCTCGGCTTACTGCAATCTCTGCCTCTCAGGTTCAAGTGATTATTTGCTTTGGCTTCCTGAGTAGCTAGGATTACAGGCGTGCACCACCACACTCAGCTAATGTTTTTATTTTTAGTAGAGACGAGGTTTCACCATGTTAGCTAGGCTGATCTTAAACTCCTGACTTCAGGTGATCTGCCCACCTCAAGCTCTCATAGTGCTGGGATTACAGGTGTGAGCCACCACGCCTGGCCTCTAAAAGACTTTTAGAAAGAAAAGGCATGAAATGTGAAAGAAAAATATCTTGGGCCCCCAAAATCTCTAAGCTAAAGGGAAAAAGTCAAACTGGGAAATGCTTAGAGCAAACCTGCTTCCCATTCTGTTCAAAGTCACCTCTCTGCTCACTGAGCTAACACATATCTGATTGCCTCTTTTGGAGAGGCTAAACAGAAACTCGAAAGATTACAACCATTTGTCTCTTATCTAGCTGAGACCTGGAAGCCACCCTCTTCACTTCAAGTTGTTCCACCTTTCCAGACCAAACAAATGTTCATTGTACATATGTTGATTGAGGTCTTGTGTCTCCCTAAAATGTATAAAACCAAACTGTGCTCTGACCACCTTGGGCACATGTTGTCAGGACCTCCTGAGGCTGTGTCACAGGTGTGTGTCCTCAACTCTGGCAAAATAAACTTTCTAAATTAACTGAGGCCTGTCTCAAATTTTCAGGGTCTGCAGTCCCTTGGGTAAATGTTCAACAAATCAGGACCTCACCCTTTCTTGCTGATACCCTAATTCATACAGTGCTCAAAAAATTTTGTTGATTTTGACCCAAACCACAACCCACACATTGAATTTAAAATCCCATTTTTTTCACTGTTAATACAATTTTAAGCTTTAATATTTTTCTCAAGTTTCAAATGACCCCACACACTATACAGTAAGTCTTCACTAATGTCACTGACAGGTTCTCGGAAACTGCAATTTTACGTGAAACGACATACAGCAGTTCCTCAAATAACATTATTTCCTTCAATGTGATTTCATCATTACATTGATGAGAATAAGAAAATTGGTTTTGTTATATGTTGTTTTGCTTAAAATCATAGTTTCTAAGAACCTATAGATGATAAGTGAGGACTTACTATATTTCTTTCAACCTCATTCTTTCCTTCCTTTATTCCTTTGTTCATTCAACAGAGACTGAGAGATGACTAAGTTCCTGAAATTCACATTCAGGTGAGAGATATAAATAATGAATTCCAACTCTAAAGGAGGAGGGAAGCAATGGGAAGCTGCACAAAGGCCAGCAGTCACCAAGCCCTGCCTTCCATGCTCCCCAGCTGCTCATGCTCCTTTGTACTCCCCAGTCTGGAGCCATAATTACCAATAATAGCACATCACTCTGCAGCATGGCTTCTGAGCTTTGCTCTTGCTCTTTGCTCCTCACTCCTTCCTCATACACCCACAGCTCCCAGAGGTGAACTTTACAGTGTGTCAGACTCTGTGCGAAGCACTCTGCATACATTAGCTCATTTAATGCAACCACACAATGAAGCAAACATTATTGTCTCCATTTTACATAGAAGGAAACTGAGGCTAGGGGAAACTAATTGGTGTGCTGGTAAGTGGCAGAGCTGCCTCTTTTAATCATTACCCTACACTGCCTCATGAACCTGAAACACACATGAGTCCAGAATATGGGTGGTGGTTGTTTTCTTGAAGGCTGAAAAGCTCTTCACCACAGATTTCCATTTCAAAGCTGCAGTGTTTCAGGAAGAGATTTTTTTTTTTAAAAGTAGCTCTTTTCTGAGTGTTCTAATGGTTGAATACGCAATATGGGGTTGGTAGGCCAGGAAACTGTCATCACCTCTCTTCATTATACTAATTGCTCTGAAGATGAAATAAGGTTTGTTTCTCCCTTCTTATCCTACTTACAGTCCCAGCTCTGCTACTTCAGAATAGTATCTGCTACGGGTCAAAGGAGGTTTTTCTCCCCTCATTATACAGAGACTAAAACAGGCCCATAGCATGTGAACAACTCACCCTGGTCCACAGCCAGTGGGAGGTAGCCCAATGTCCCAGCAACTGTCTTCATTTGTCAGGGTGCCCCAGTGGCTGCCCTTTATTTCAGCCAGACATGCCTCACTCTCTCCCACACAAGCAGTTCTCACTCTAACCTTTGCATAATTTTTTTTCACAATTTCTTCTCATCCTACAACAGCCTCTTCCTCCCAATACCCACTACCTTATCTGAGCACATTTAAGCCTCTATGACCACTCCAACTCCTTCTAGTCTCTCTCATCTTTATTGTCACTACCTTGGACTTCACCAGAGATAATCAGTGTCCCATTTTATGACCTAATTATGCCATGTGCATTGCACTTGCCTGCTGCAATACATGCCAGCCTGCTCGGGCAGGGCCAGATCCTCTATTATAATACTATGGGGATATTATCATAGCAGTGTAGTTCTGAGGCCTTAGGAGAGATGTATACATAGTTTGTGGCTGAAGTCTGTGTAATCTACTGGAGTTAAAGCATCTCTTTTCTGCATGTTTTCAAGCAGGAATGCTGAATTCTACATGTAATGATATATAGACTCTACACACACTGCAACCTCTCACATCCTCTCAACTCACCTCTTACTCCAGCCAGCCACCTCTGCAACCTGTTTCCCCCAGCTGTCTCCTTGGTCCCCACCCCCTTGAAAAACAACCTGACAGTGCTTCACCTTTTGCCATGCTGTGCACCTGCAGCTTCCAGCCCCGGGGCTTCTTAGAGACAAAGCGTGGGACCATGCCTGAAACTCACCACTGCTGCAGAAGAGTGCAGAGGGGTTAATAACCCTAGGATCTCCCTTACCAACAGGGAAGGATAAACGTCCATGGATAAACGCTTTCCCCTTTTGTCCTCGGACAGACAGTTCTGAGGTTCTCTGAGGTTCCTGAAGGACTGAGCACCTTTTGTTAAGGCAGTGGCCAAGGCAACCACTTTCTCTTCTTCCCCATTTGACTCTGACCTTCAATCCTGCTCCCTGATGGACATCTCCTTCCAGGCTCTGCTTTCTGCCCTTCCCCCGCCCACTTATGTTTTAATGACTCAAGGTCCCGTTTTATGTTTCAAGGTCCCGCTGAGGAAAGGTCTTATATGAGCCTGTTCTCAGAATATTAAACGCTTCCAGCATTCTGCTGGTTATTTGAATGACAGAAGGATCACATTCTAGCCCGGGCTGTCCTGCTTACTAGAGAGTAACTTTTGCTGGGTTAAGAAGTAACCTAGAGCAAAACACTTCGACTTCCTGGGCAGGGTTTCTCAGCTGTAAAATGGGATAATAGGGACCCCGGCTACTTTGAGGGGCTTGGGGGATCAAAGGAGATGGAAACAGGATATTTCAAAACCGAAAGAGCTGAACAATAGAATAATCTTTGGGTTACTCTAGGGCAAGGAAGGTGGAGACCAAGCCGTGGGCCCTCAGGGGTCTCCAGTGCTCCACAGTTCAGAGGAGTCCAGGGCGCTCCCAAAGCGCCTGGGTCTCGGAGCAGCTCGGTTCACTCTAAGCTGCCCGCTGTAAACCCGCGGCGTTTACCAGAATCTGGGTAGTTTGCGAACCCGGATGTCAGGCTCTGTGTCCTGGAGAGTCTCAAATCGCTCACCCCTCAACGGCATTCCGACCTCCCTCAGAAAGGACAGAGCGGGACTGCGAGAGGGAGGAGCGGGGAGTGTGTTCCGGGCAGCCTCACTCCTCCGGTCCCCACCCGACAGGCAGGAATTTCTGGGATGGGCAGATGGCCTACCCCTCCTCCTCCTCCTTCCCCAAGCCACAGAGGGTAGGGCGGAGAAAACCTCCGCGACTTCCCCGCGTCCCAGCCCAGAGCCCCGAGTGTCCGTTCACTGTGGCGACAGGGGTGGCGGAGTGGGTCTCCAGGGCCAGGGGGCGGCGGGGCCCCTGGAGGGGTGGGGCTCGGAGGAGGCTGCGGATCCGCCTCCGCGCCGCAGGGCCGGGTATTTGGGGGGCGGCTCTGCGCTCCTGGGACCTGGGGCGTCCGGCGAGCCCAGTGGTTAGCGATGCTGCTGTCGCCGTGGCTGCTGCTGCTGCTGCTGTTGCTGGGGGCACCGCGGGGCTGCGCCGAGGGCGTGGCGGAGGCGCTCTCCCCGGAGCGGCTCCTGGAGTGGCGGGGTGAGTCTCCTCAGGGCCGGGGACTGGTTCGGTCCGCTGCGGAGAAGGGCCGGGTGGTCGAGGAAGAAGCAGCAGCGGCGAAGCTAAGGGCCAAGCTGGCGGGTGAGGGCGGCCGCGTCTGTAGGGGTTCGTGCGTCGGCAGTCCCGAGCAGGGGGGTGGGGGTGGTGTCCTGCAGCCTCTTGTCTGGGCCCGGCACCCCACTCCCTCGGCCCGGCACCCTCCTGGCTTCTGCGGGGGATGGGGTGGGGTCGGGGGCAGGGCTTGATCTCGCCGGCAACTCCGCCAGGCTGTGGCACCCGGAGTCAGCCCGGGATAGGAGGCTTGGAGAAGTTTCAAAACTGAAACTTACCGAGAGCTGCTTATTTGGGACGGTCACATCTCGGATAAATGATTGGCAAAAAGATGGCTCAGTTAGTCCCCTTGCAAAGCAAGCCGACACCTGCAGAGTGACCCCAAGCCAGGCCTCCCCAGTCCACCCCTTTCGGAAGAAAACTTTGTGGTGTTTGTTTTGTTTTGTTTTGTTTTGTTTTGTTTTGTTTTGTTTTGTTTTAGAAACTGTCTTACTCTGTCGCCCAGGCTAAAGTGCAATGGCGGGATATTGGCTCACTAGCGATCCTCCCACCTCAGCCCCTGGAGCAGGTGTGCACCGCCACGCCTAGCTAAATTTCTGCATTTTTGGTGGAGACGGGGTTTCGCCATGTTGCCCGGGCTGGTGTTGAACTCCCAGGCTCAAGTGATCCGCCCACCTCGGCCTCCCAAAATTCTGGGATTACAGTCATGAGCCACCATGCCCCGCCTGAAAACATCAGACCAGGTGAGGGAGAGGAGCCCCAGTGGCTCCATGAGCTGTGTGATGCGGAGCTTTTGTGCCTTAGTCTCTCTCAGTGGAAAATGGGGTTTGATATATACAGGGGAACCCTGAGAATTAAATTACTCCCCAAACACGCACGTGTGCACGCGGATCAATTCAGCAAACACTTATTGAGTACCTACTACACATGAGACCCAACGGGATGTGTAAAGAGACAGGAGGAGAGATTTCTGGCCTGCACGGCCTGCATTTGAGAATGCGCCACCTCAGGCAGAGAAGCCTGTGGCTAAGGGCGGAAGTCCATATATGCAAGTAGGAGGGGAACAGGAGGGAGTTAAATATGCCAGGAGGAGCCTCCAGACAGCCTCCAGACAGCCTCCATCCTCCCTGCCTTTAGAGATAAGTTTGGAGAGAAGGGGTAACACAAGATGTGATCAATATCTGCATTCACATTTTTTTCCTCCTCAGTAGAATCTGTCTACATTTTTGAGGCAATCTTTTCTAGACTGTGTTTCCTAAGCTCCCTGGAGGCTTAATCAGGGGCAGGTAGAACAAGACCATTCTTAAATTCTAAGGTGACCAAAGTCAGAGATGCTCTTACCTTCTTGGTTAATGTGCATCCACAGGTAAAATTGCTCCTGTGGATGCACATCTGATCCTGTGGTATGTCTTGTTCCTTCCCACTAGGTTTACCAGGCAGTGGTTATTCCTTTGCATTTTAAAATGTGGGGTTTGCCTGGGCACTAGGTGGTAGAACAGTGCATAGCTCACAGGACAGAAGTTGGACTGGGCCACACAGAGAGTATGTGCTGGTGATCCTCCCAGCAAAGGGCTAATCCCTTCTATATGTAGCAGCCCCAAATCCTGGCCTGAGACAAATCCTCATCAGTGCCTTCCTTTTAGCAGTCAAGGGCACTCTGAAATTAGAGCCATCTGCTAGCTCTTGTACCTTCCAGGTGCAGTTTGCAAATCTGAAAGGGTTGACATAGTTGGCACAGAGATTCTTCAGATTTGAAAATGCCGCTGCTGATTTTCCAAGGAACACAAGAGGTTATGTACCAGTCCTCATACAGGCTCCCTCCCTGGCCCCTGCATCAGTAGAATTTCAAATGTAGGCTGGACAGGTTTGAAGTCAAGTTTTTCCTGTCAACACAAAATAGAAAAACAAAATCTTAACATTGAAAAGGGCCTGAGACATTGTCTACTCCAGCCCTCTGTTCTTAAGATGTGCAAGTTAAGGTATGGCTGCCGTGTAGTTAGCCATGTTGTGGGGTGCCTCAGTTTACCACTGTGTTCACTGTATTACATGGACTCACTTTAGCCATGATTGACATCCACAGAGCAACTGAGAGAAAAATGCACACTCATTTTAGTTTCCTATCCACCAATAAAGGCTATGTAATAATGCACAGCAGATTATGCAACAGTATTTTTTTAACTGAATTGTTTGATATATATTATTTGTATATCTGATATGTATTATAAGCATGCCAAGCTTGGGAGGCAGATGATGGATTGTATCGTGCTGATTTTCAAATGATTTATCAATAATTCTTGATATGATTTGGCTGTGCCCCCACCCAAATCTCAACTTGAATTGTACTTCCCAGAATTCCCAAGTGTTGTGGGAGGGACCCAAGGGAGGTAATTGAATTATGGGAGCCGATCTTTCCCATGCTATTCTCATGATAGTGAATGAGTCTCATGAGATCTGATGGGTTTATCAAGGGTTTCCACGTTTGCTTCTTCCTTATATTTCTCTCGCTGTGGCCATGTAAGAAGTGCCTTTTACCTCCCACCATGATTCTGAGGCTTCCCCAGCCATGTGGAACTATAAGTCCAATTAAACCTCTTTTTCTTCCCAGTCTTGGATATGTCTTTATCAGCAGCATAAAAATGGACTAATACAATTCTGTATTCAAAAGTCAGTAGATACAGTATGATATAGTAGTTACATTCTCAGGCTTCACAGTATGATATAGTAGTTACATTCTCAGGCTTCAGAGCTAGACTGTCTGAGTTCAGATCCTGACTATACCATCTGTGTGACCCAGGACAAGTTACTTAACCTGTCAATAGCTCAGTTTTCTCATCTGTAAAATGGAGCTAGTAATAGTACTTATCTAAGTGTTGTTCTTTTGCTGCCCTCTCACCATGGTCCCCTCTTCCTCTGGCCAACCCAGACCATTTTGACAGGTTGACAATTATTTACTAACAATTTACTGTAACAATTATTTACTAACCTGTGCCCAGCACTGTACTTGGTGGGTCTGAAGCTCATCTCCTACCTCTAATCTAAGCATCCCTAACCTCCTGGCCACCTACCAGTTTATGGCCTGTTAGGAACTGGGCCACACAACAGAAGGTGAGAGGCAGTAAACAAAAGAGGCTTCATCTGTATTTACAGCTGCTGCCTATCCCTCACATTACTGCCTGAGCTCTGCCTCCTGTCAGATCAGTGGTGGCATTAGATTCTCACAGGAGCATGAACTCTATTGTGAACTGTGCATGTGAGGGATCTAGGTTATGCACTCCTTATAAGAGTCTAATGCCTGATGATCTGTCACTGTCTCCCATCACCCCAGATGGGACCATCTAGTTGCAGGAAAAGAAGCTCAGGGCTCCCACTGATTCTACATTGTGGTGAGCTATATAATTATTTCATTACATATTACAGTGTAATAATAATAGAAATAAAGAGCATAATAAATGTAATGTGCTTGAGTCATCCCAAAACTATCCCCCACCCCACCAGTCCATGGAAAAATTGTCTTCCACGAAACTAGTCCCTGGTGCCGAAAAGGCTGGGGACCTCTGCTCTAGTTGGATATTCCAAAGAGCCTGATTGTGGTTTGTTTTCCCTTATCAGAATCTGAGCCCTTCTTCTAGCAAGTGCTAAGACATGCTAACTTCACTCACTCAAGTACTCCAGATACAAAGAGGGCAGGGGGAAGAAAGAAGAAGGGGGTGGAGCATCCTGGTGAAAGGTGGGCATAGTCATTCATAGCAGTGAATAATCATTGCTAAAGGAAATGATCGGGGGCAAGTAAAAGGGTTTTGAAGCTTTGTTGAGGGTTGAAAAATGATAAATGTGAAATGGTCCCCAGCTAATATCACAGGAGAATTTGCTTCTGCAGTGCTCAACTTTCCAGAGCAGGAGTGGAGAGAATCCAAGTCTGTGTCAGTGCCTGGAGACTCTCAGGGTAGACTCTTCTAAATGACCAGCGACCAAGGAGGTGAGGGTGCTGATGAGTGTGCTTGCCATTGGGTCCTATCTGAGGAGAAGAAAATGAAACAGGGTGGGGTGTACAGGGTGTCTCGACATGCTATGCCAAAGGAAAGAGGAGTAGGAGCTGATGGTCTCAGCTGTTCATTATCTGTCAGGCACTGGACGCTTTATCTCCCTGTTTTAGTTGGGCTCATCTAAAAGCAATTCCTGAGACATGTTTTTATTAGGGTGCAAGTAGTTTTTTTAGGAGGTGATTCTAGAAAGCATGGTAAGGGAGTGAGGACATGAGAGCAGTCAGGGAAGAAGCCATCATAGGCCACTGGGTCTCGGTTTTGCAAAGGACCCTCTGAGGAACTGTATAGAACTCAGTGAACCCACCAAGGGACAGGAAGCTGACGTATTTATCTACCAACTCCCACCTTTCATTGACTGAGGGTCACTCCTGGGGTATTCACTCCCTTCTGCTCCTGGTATCCCTGAAACACTCAGGCAGAGAGCCACAGAAAGTCCGTGGGAGTACACCGGGACTGTCTGCAGGTGAGTGAGCTCCAGGTGAGGGGGTGTGAGTAGGGAACCAACAGAATCTGCTACCCACCTCCAGACTGGGGATGTAAAAACACGAGTAGGATATGACACTGGCCCCAAGAGGCTGAGAGTCCAGGGACAGATATAGAAACACAAACAATGACAAAACAGCAAGAGAGGTCTTATGGTAACAGGGATGAGCAAAGTGCTGAAGGCATGCAGAGGAGACGCTGGTCTAGGGAGCTGGAGGCTCATCAAAGGACATTTGTTTTCCTAAAGGATAAGTAGGCCATTGCCATATAGGAAAAAGGAGACTGAGCATTCCTGGGAACACATATTTTATGTGCAAAGGCACAGGATCACGTGTCGGGCAACTGTAAAAGTTCAGTGAGCTGAAATTTCCCTTCTGAGCTCTTTTGGATTCAAGGAAAGAGGCTCACTGAAGGTCACTCAGGCAAACATGGAGTTGGTTGTGATGGCCCCAGGATCTCAAGGGGGGACCTAGGACAGGTTCTTCCAGGCAGCCAGCCTCCTGGGAAACAGGTACTGGCCACTGACATGAAGCAGTTACTTTGTTTTTCTGTCTGTCTCTCTCTCTCTCTCTGGGGCTCTATGGTGGTTCCTGTTTGGTTGTCCTTTCTGTTGACTGGTTTCTTTGGCTTTGACTAGCAGGACTTTCCTCTGTAGCTCCCTTAATTTCCTAGGAGAGGGATCCAGTTACACTCTTCACAGCATGCTGGCCAGTTCCTGTGCTCTGCCTTCTAGTCTAAGGCCTTCCCCTGGCTAATTGGCCATGTAGGGGCAGGAGGTACACACAGGGATGGATGCTGTTTCATCAAGGGCTGTGGATGGAGTACAACACCAGAACAGTGTCCCAGGCAAAACAAGAAGCAGTGACATGTCTATATTTGGAAGCATGAGAGAGATGAAAAAGAGTTTGGTTGAAAGTACCCTGCTTCTGGAAACAGTCTGGTTGAGTTAATTGGGCGCTGCTGAGAAGGGTCTTGTGGGTTTGCACAAAGGGGAACAAGACCACATGTTTAAATTTAGAAGTGCCATGTTCAGTTTGGGACTTGAAGGGGGTTTCCTGTCACCTTGAAGAGGGTAATTCTGGAAGGCAGCAAAAACAAAACAAAACAAAAAACAAAAACAAAACAAAAACCGTCTGGATAGTTAAAGCTGAGCTAAGTCAGTCCCAATAGGAAAATTGAGAAGCAGAAAGTTTGGATTCAAGAAACAGGGTTTAAAAAGAGGAAAATATATATTTAAAAAACAACAATAAAAGAAAACAGTTATTGCACGTTAGGAGATGAGGAAAAGTTGCAGAATAGGAGAGTTAGTGGTTAAAGAGTGCAAATTCCAAGTTTTGGAGATGGACCCATTCTTAGTAGTGACCAGATCCAAGATGTGGTTGTAGGAGTGGTCACCAATGTGGAGACCTCTCAGCAGAGGAGGTCAAGAAACCCAGTGTCCAGAGCAAAGCTAGAGTTGGGGTAGAGTTTGGGACTCTTTTGTCAGCAAGCCACAATAAGAAATACATTTTACATCACAACCCACAGCATATAGGTCTACATATGTATGACTGAAACAATGTTTCATTTAAAAAATACCCTTACCTAATACGACATGCTGCTACATTTCCCTCTGTTCCATTCTGTTTTGTTTTGTCTTGCTGGTCATGACACGTTCAGTTGATTTCATCACCATAAGTGGGCCACAACCTGCAGTGGGTAAAGCATCGAGCCAGAGTGTTGGGTCAACTGTGTGGAAGCTGAAGTGGTTTTGGGATGTGGAGAAGAGTGGAGAGTCTGCTGGTATCAAAGCCATGGCGAATGTGCAGAAGAGTGTTTCAGGGCAGAGGGCCCCAGTGGCGAGGAAAGGCGGGGGGTGCCACATGGAAGAGGTTCTGAGAGAGGGCAACGAGAGCCACTACCTGGAGGCAGCAGTGGGAGGAGCTCTAGCCCTGAGATTTTCCCCATAGCTTCTGTTTCTAATACAAAGGTAAAAATTCTAGTATTTTCTAACAGTTGGGAGTGGTTACTCTTTGCTATTTTACTTATATCAACACATTGTCTCCTCACCAAAACAGACTGGCAATATTAATACATACCCTTCTTTTACAGATGAAAAGGGGTTAAATAACTTGTGCCCACAGGAGCTTATAGCATGAGGATTTGAACCAAGTACTCAGCGCTAACGCAAAGGATCCCTGAATAGCCTTGTGACCCCATGGTATGATTCATTCTGTATCCTGCTGCATGACAGGAGCATGCAATTTAGTTTCACAGCAGGAAGAACAGGAGGCCAGCCTCTTGCTCTCTGCAACTCCTCCCTTTCCAAACCTCTCCTTCCACATATGGGAGTGATATTTTCCTAAAGCAGAAATGTGCAAAGCTACTGATTTATGTATTGTTTTAGGCAATTCTGATGTCCAGGCAATGAGCCATTCTACTAATGTGCAAACATGGAATTTCAGTAAAAGCATGATCAGATAGTGGTTTAGCTGCCCTTCCTGGCCATGAATCATGCTTGCCATCTTGACTCCATTTCTCCCTTTTCTGTTTGTCATCCCTCAGCATTTCTTCTCCTTCAAACGTCTCTCATCACAGCTTCTCTGCCTGGCTCCTTTCCTGGCAAGCCTTTGTGAGTCAGCATAGATGTCCAGTTTTCCTGGTCCTATTTGCTCTTTCTCATTAAGCCTCTCTTTTCCTATTGTTGGTTGTCACAGTAACTGATACTACACAATGTAGGTTCCAAGTCCATGATAGGAAAGATGGGGCCACTCAGATCACTCAGTTGTCCCTGCAGCTCCCCTTCTTTGACCTAACAATCTGCTTATTTTTATGGGGTTTTCCGAAGAAATGATCCCCTTGTGTTGCCTCTTCTGAACTCAATCCTAATGCAGCAAATCCTCATGTAATCTATCAGAGTAATCAATTTAAACATTTATAAACCCTTCCCTCCATTTTTTTCAGAAATTATCCTTGAGAGCCTTTTGGAGATGTTCCAATGAATAGCTAGGAGCATAAATTATATTTTGAATTGATCAAAGTAAAAATAAATAAAATAAATAAGAGAACACCATATAAACATTATAATAAGTCATTTAGGGAAAAATATTTTATAAAGCCACTCAAGAAAATTAGAAAATTATGATTAGAATTTATGTAACTTGGGTTCTGTGACACAGAGCTAAGCAAAACAGAAAAGTCATAGCCACATTTCCAGACAACATAGTTCCAAAGAAATACACAAATAAAAATGTGTTACCACTTCTAGCTTTTGCTATTCTGCTCTTGAGAACTTTTCAATTATGAAAATATAAACAGAAAACTCCAAGTAATTATTTAACTATAAAAATTGTTTAATTTTGCTGCTCTTTGGTATCATTTATGTTCAAAGTTAAGATTTCCTTTCATTTTTATTAATATTTATGAATTGATCATCTTTATCAGAATCTTGTGATGCCAGCACTATTATTGATTTTTTAATTTTTATTATCATATTTAAATTTTTTGTAGAGAGGAGGTCTTGCTACATTGCCCAGGCTGGTCTTAAATTCCTGGTCTCAAGCAGTCCTCTAGCCTCGGCCTCCCAAAGTGCTGGGATTACAGGTGTGAACTACACACCCAGCCCAAGCATTATTATTAAACCCATTGTGCAGATGGGAAAACCAAGGCAGATACTCTTCTAGTTTTAAGCAGTTCTGCCCTAAAAGGCATGCTCTGTAGTTTGCGAAGGTCTTTTTCCTAGAATGTTAACCTCGTTCAACTGCAAACAAAGAGAGCTTCCTGGGGATGTAACCAGTGCAGTTACACAGGGCCCTATACTCAGAAAGGCCTTCCTTCCACTTAGGATTTAATGCTCCGTGTTTCGGGGTCTTGGGATTTGTAATCATTTCTATCTTTGAATTTTTGTGCTGTGCATGATGTCCAATGGGACAATGGAACTTGAACCAGAGGTTTGGAGCCTCAGTTTAAGTTCAGTTCTTCCTGGTGTCCCCTGTCTACCTCTCTGGGATGAATTCTCAGCTGCCTCCTCCCCACAATTGCTGCTGCCTTCTGCACACAGTGGCAATCAGGTTGCATTGAAGTTAGGGGACTGGAGGCCTGGGGCCTAGGAGTGGATGCCTTGTGGCATTTCGGGGCAGTCCAAGGCAGCATTCATCACTGTTGGACTGGTAGCCCTTCTGTGGGTTCTATGAGAGCTGAATGGGAACCTCTCACCTATCCTTAATCCAAGTACTGTATTCCAAGCACATTGTAGTTCAGAGGTTGCAATCTTTTGTGGGCCCATGGGAAAAGGAGATTGACTTGACTTCCCCATGTCCAGCCAAGACCACACATTTTCATTGTACCCTTGACCTTGCAAAATGATGTAGACAGCCTGAATAAGAAGGATAGGGACTGTTATGATTTGATTCATTTCTCCCCACCAAATTCACATAAGAATGATACCTTACTTGGAGATAGGGTGTTCACAGGGGTAAACAAGTTAAAATGAGGTAGTTAGGGTAGCCCTAGTCTATTATGACTGGAATACTCATAAGGAGGGGAAATTTGGACAGAGAAATATGCGTAGAAAGGTGAGGTGAAGAACACAGAAGCTGGCCATCTAGGGGTCAAGGAGAGAATCCAGATGAGACGTTTACCACCAGCTGCAGAGGTCTGACCTGCAGACCCTGACTCAATGGCAGATGAATAAATACACTCTCATACCTGGTTCAGTGATTGAAGTTGGCTAGGGATGGTTGTCGGCTGCTTTCAGAGGGTGTAATGCAGCCAATTGACCAAGACCCCCTGTACATCAACACAGTTATTCAGAAAAAGATTTCATAACAGAGGTTCTAAGTCAACATGCTTGTGGATAATTAGCATGGCTAAAAGAGTGGTTTTATGTTCTGAGCCCCAACTAAACACTATTAACAGGTAATTCCCCTTTGATCTCCCCCTGAGAGGACCATCCAGGACAAAGTTTACATGAGTAAACAGAGTAGAGACAAAGGGATGTGGGGCAAACAGATGTAAACTGGGAAAGCCTTTTATTGTCCCTATCTTTTCTCTAACATAATGGACTGGCTACCCTCAACCTATCCCAATAAAACCTTACAGCCTTCCAAAATGGTTGAGACTATAATCTATAACTTTCCCTAATATTTTCTGTAATATTTTGCCAGCCACCCTGAGTGAATCTCAACATCCAGGAACCCATCCTTCCCTCACAGCCCTCAGAAGGAATCAACCCTGCCACACCTTGATCTCATGCTTCTGGACTCCAGAATTGCCAGAAAAGACATTTCTGTCATTGAAGCCACTCAGTTTGTGCTATTTTGTTATGGCAACTCTCGCAAACTGATACAGGGACTAACACTCTATCTACCACTAAAAGTTGTTTTTTTACATTTCTACCTTGCCTTTAGTAAATGTTTTTTCTTTGAATGGGCATACTCTCAAAGCAGCTAAGATGAATAGCTCAGTGTAAACACTTTTGTTTTCAGTAATGTCACATCATTTCCAGAGTTCTTTTGGTTGATGATGGAGTTCTTTTCTGGTTTTGTTGTTTTTTGTAATCCAGTCTTTGAATCATTACCCCCATCCCCACCAGGCTTTAATATGCAGGCATTTGCGAGGGCATCTTAATAATGTTCTGTCTTTTTGTGTCTTGCCCTAACTTGCACTTTGTAATGAGTCTCCCTGGTGATTGAGATGGTATATTTTCAACACAGTCTATAAGATAATCACAGAGCTCCTGTGAATAATGATTTTTTACATCAGCAATTTCTGTTAGGTACTTTCCAGTTAAATAAAAACAAAATGATGGGAGAATAGACTAAAAGCTAAAAGGAAGAAAAATGTTTTCAATTCAGTTTAAAAATTCATTGGTAAGATACAGAGGTCTAGCAAACCATCACAGAAGAGAGAAGATTTTCTGCTAGCATCAGCAACTGCTAAATGTGGACAGAGCAGGAGGACAGAGGAGGGGACAGGAATGGGCAGGGAGTGGCCAGGACAGTCTGAAAGGGTTAACCCCTACTAGCACAGGGGTTGGTAATAGGCAATTTGAAGCCTCAGAAAACTGCAATCTGGTGGCACTGATGAAGCTGGGTTTCATTTTTCCTACATGTGAGAAAGAGTATTGTGTGCCTCCTGGAACTTGGAGCAGCGACTGGGGGAGATTAGAGAGAAAAGGGAAGAGAACACATAAAAAAGATTTAGCAAGAGGGGTCCACAGCCCTGTGGAGATGGTGATTATCCAGGTTCAGAAGCTGCAGGAGAATAAAGAAGGCTCAGACATAAGGACAATGCTAGTACAGGGAAAGAGGAGGAAGTTCTGAGACAAGACAAAGAGGTTTCTAAAAAATGTACTTGGATAACTTTTTAGTTGGTTAATGGAAGGCAATTGACAGGAACACAACGGTTTCAGATTAAGAGACACACAGAAACTCAGATAATTTGAGATAAAATGCACATTTTCATACAGAGAGGGGTAGGAAGGGCTGGCCCACTTTTCACTTTGTTCTGTGGATCTGTTCTTTGAAGAACCATGCAAATGCTGCCTGCTGCCAGCATGGGAAGCTCCTCACTTACTGGTTTGAAAGGTCATACTAAGAATCCAGATTTTCTGCATCACTCGGCCATGAATAGGACTTGATTCAGCAGCTTACAGTGTCCTTTCCTGCTACAGAGTAATCTTAGAAACACAATCAGCTCTGAATCCATTGTTCACTAGATGGAACAGATAATGACAAACCCAAATTTGTGAAGCTGGAAAAAATAAATATATCTCAAGAGAGAAGCTGCTCATCATCAGACTGGTTACAGAGGAGAGTTGCCCTCCCCATTTCCTTCTGGACTGTGTCCCTGCTGAAACCAAAATACTGTTAGAATAGCAAGGAGATGTACAGAGTTAAGAGAGGCTGCAAGGCAGGAAGTGCGTGAGCCCAGCACTAGCTCTATGGGTAGATGGAATAGAAGCAATTTCAAACCTACGGGACTGGGGTAGGAGATTGAAATGGGATTGCAGTCTGCATGCTGTGGCTTTCTAATAGCTTGTCATAAGCATTGCACTTGATGTGAATCATGCACTGGAACTTCTCCTTCCAGTTCCCTTAAGGGAGCAGCACAAAGACTGACTTTATGTGTGTAGTTGGATTAGGTGAACACCTTCCTGGTGTAATTTATTGAATACCAGAAAGTCCTTTGTCTAAAATGGCACCATTAAAACTATTGTTTTATTGTTTCTTTCAAATGGCTTTTGTTAAAAATGCAGAAACTTCACAAAGGCTTAACAGTACAAATCTTATCTTACTTAACACTTCAAACCTTCATTCAGATAGTCCTAAGAGAAGAGCTGTCTAAAGCTAAAGGGAACACCGAAGGTAGGGAAAGGTGATGAGAAGGGGTGCAGAAGGTCACGTGGAGGGGCCTCAGGAGAAACTTCCTGTAGGTACCTCCATTCTGTACTGTTCACACAGATCAAACTGCAATAATGGCCCCAGGCTTTAGACTTTAACCTCATGGCACCCCATTTTGCTTATATCTCCTATGTCAAAATACGTTTTGGCATTAAGTTACAATTTTTTCTGTGTATTTCAGGGATTCCCAGGGAGAATGTAACTTCCTTGCAGGCAAACACTATGACATATATATTCTTCTACTTGCCGGATTCCCTAACCATGCCATGTTAGCACTTGATAGATGTTTGTGGTCTGAAATTTCAAGTCAGCTACTTCAAAATGTTTGGCAACAATCTATAGCAGTTTATTTTCTTCTTTCTAATTTATAAATGAATGCATGTAAATAAAGCTACATCTGGACTGAATATGATCCTCATTGAGTAGACGGACACAAAATTTTTAAGACAAAAATGGATTTGGAAAAAAAAAAAAAGTAAAAGAATGGTTCAATTAAATAATCTTTACAGTTCCATCCAGCTCTGAAGTTCATGGTTCTGGGCTTATGGGTGAAGTGAGTCTCCTCTGCCACACCCGTCTTCCTTCCAGCGATGCCCTGCTTTGTCCTCCCTTGAAAGTGGCCAAGTATGTGTGTGTGCACACTCCCTGCTCAGAGTCTGGTGACATTGAGGGGTCCTGTCCACCTCACATGTGATATCAGTTGAAGAGCCAGTTCAGTGTCTTAAATTCTGGTTTATTTTCTTTCTCTTATTTTTGATCACTTGGTTTTTAAAGCTTTTTAAATAATTGTTTATTTTATTTTAAGTTCTGGAATACATATGCAGGATGTGCAGGTTTATTGCATAGGGAAATGTGTGCCATGGTGGGTTGCTGCACCTATCATCCCATCATCTTCATGCATTAGCTCTTTATCCTGATGCTTTCCCTTCCCCGCCCCTGCCACAGGCCTCAGTGTGTGTTGTTCCCCTCCCTGTGTCCATGTGTTCTCATTGTTCAGCTCCCATTTATAAGTGTTATCACTTGTTTTTAAGGGCTTATTTTGTTTTTGTTGTTGCTGTTGTTTGTTTGTTTTGAGACACCGTCTCGCTCTGTCTCCCAGGCTGGAACACAGTGGCACAATCTTAGCTCACTGCAGTCTCTGCTTCTGGGTTCAAGTGATTCTTGTGCCTCAGCTTCCCGAATAGCTGGAAATACAGGCATGCACCACCACGCTTGGCTAATTTTTGTATTTTAGTAGAGACCTCAAGTGATTTGCCTGCCTCAGCCTCCCAAAGTGCTGGGATTGCATGCGTGAGCCACCGCGTCCCACCATTAAGGGCTTATTTTAAATGCAATTATAATGTTTTCTTTGGAACTGATGAACTCTCTTCATTAGCTATGCAAATTCCCATGATTCCAGAACAAATATATACAGTTTCAAAGGACAGATATTTAGGCAAATAATTTCTCTCTAACTCTAGCATCTTACTCAGTGTGTATGAAGTAGCTGGCACCCAATGAAAGCTAGTTGAATGAATGAATGTATGTTCCATATGTATTCATAAAGGTAATACCCTAAACTTCAGTTTAACCATTGATCAATGAAACATTCTCCTCCCACTCCTTAGAAGAGCACAAATTATCTTATGGTGCCAAAGAGTGGATCTGAAATGATCTCCTAAAGGAACTCAGAATTAGAAAGTAGAACCACTGTCTTCCATGAATCTTATTTTAAAAAAAAAAGATAGAAATTAGCTTATAAGTTACTTCTAATAAATCAATCCCATTTCTCCTCCTAAACTTATAATTATGAAGGGAAGTATAATAACATTTTCCTGCAATGAGATTTAGTAATTCTGGCAGTACTTCATTAATCACTTAATCAGTGTTCAAGCAGAACTGATGTCCTTGACATGTATAATCAATCTTGATTCCTCCCACATTTGATTTCCATCTTTTGAAAAATCCAGCCACTACACACACTAAGGATTGGTGGCTTATTTTCACATTATAGTTTTGTTAGAGACATTATGTGTATATAATAACAATCAGAATATTGATATCTATGTTAAGTCTCCTCACAGTCTATTTGAAAGTAATCGTTTTCTCTTCAGTGAATTTATGGAGATTACCAATGCTAGGATCATATTCTATTATAACTTAATGGAAAAATGGGCTCAAGTCATTTTTTAACTTAGTATATTTGGAGGTAACATGTTGATTATTATTGGTGAACCAGAGCTACTTGCCTATGGCACATTCTGAAGAACTTTTCTAAAGCTATTTCCTAAAGGCAGCTGGCATGCAAATGTAAGTAGCACCCCAAAATTAGGCAGCAATGGATTAGGGGTGTCTAATATGTTCTGCTTTGGGAAGGTACTTTTGTGATTGCTGGTGTGACTACAGAAGTTCCAATTTCTGCCACTCTTTTCCTCTTAACACTGATTAATTTGGAAGTTTAAAAGCATTATTGACCAGGCATGGCAGCTCTCACCTATAGTTCCAACACTTTGGGAGACCAAGGTGGGAGGACTGCTTGAGCTCAGGAGTTTGAGACCATCCTGGGAAATATATTGAGATCCTGTCTCTACCAAAAAAAAAAAAAATTAGCCACACATGGTGGTGCACACTTGTAATCCCAGCTACTCAGGAGGCTGAGGTGAGAGGATCAATTGAGCCTGTGAAGTTGGGGTCTCAGTGAGCCATGATAGTGCCATTGCACTCCAGCCTGGGTGACAGAGCAAGACCCTGTTTCTACTCCCCCAACCCCACACAATATTTATTCACCCCAAATGTTAGGTGTGTAATTTTCATGTCCACTGATTCACAGATCACCCATCCCCCGATCTACACACTGCTTGTCAACACCATGTATTTTTCTCTTTCCTATTAAAAAACCTACAGTGTAGACTTTGCAGGTGGGTAATGCAGAAAATCAACAGATGAAAGCTCTTAATTCATAATTGCACATGTATTTGAACAAAGGAGGCAAATATTTTGTTATCTGGTTGTTTGGAGAGTATTTTTCCTCCATAAAAGGTGATAGTGTGGTGTCTCAGGACTGTTTAAAACTAAAATGTCTGCACCTACTGTGTGCTGCAGAAACTGAAGTGGAAATAAGCTTTTGTGCTAACAGTGTAAGAGGAGAAGCCTTTGAGGGATGCTGAGATTAGCACTCTGTAGGTTCAGCCAGATCTACAGCTGAATCTATAGACCAAGAATCAGAAAGTCAGGGGGATAAAGTAATAATGACAGCTCCCATTTCCTGAGGCTTTTCATGGTGGTCTATGGTGTGCTTTGCATGGGTTATTCAATGGAATATTTTTAACATCCGTAAGAGGTCAGTACCATACATATTCCCAGTTTAAGGAGGAAAAATGAGGCTCACAGAGATGGAGCAATCTGCCCAAAGTTACACAGTTGGTCTATGATGGCTCCATGTGACTCTAGAGCTCTCAACCACTAGCAAGGTTGTCTACACACATATCTAGGGTGTATAAACTGATGCACAGTCAGTAAGTTGCAGAGCTTACAATATATTTGAACATATATATTAGGTAGAAGCTGAACTACAAACCCATTATAGTAAAATAATCCTTTAATGAAAAATTAATGGAACTCTAGGTTAGCTAGAAAGTAATTAGTAGGTTACAACAGAAATTAAGGTGAACATTCAACCCAGGAGTGAAAAAGTGAAAAGGAGAGTTGGACAGAAAGTTAATTATCGGACTCCGTATTGCATTGATGAGAGGGGGATTTGATTTTGAATGACTATTACTAATAACCATGCAGACAAGGCCTTCATTAGGAAAACAAATTTCCTGATCTAAATGAAATCTCCCTAAAACCATTTATTTTCCCCCACCCCACCCCCTCTCTTTTGCTCTGATGTACAGTGATCAAAGCAATTCTCTGATAACTAATTCAACTCCTCAAATCTGTGGCTGTAAGTAAGGTCACCAATTCTTAAATGAGGTATAGCGTTTACTAATACATGGACAATCTTTTTGTAACAGAATCTTAAGTGATTTTGGTTACTGTAAATCAATTCTCTTCAGGCTAACTTTGGAGAAACCAAAAACGTTTACCAGAATGAAGCATTGTTTCGTTGTGGATCCGTGAGGAGGCCCGTCCTTTCCTGTCCCAAACCTCTACAAGGCCTCTGCCCGTTCCCATTCTGCCCTCCATGACACGACCTGCCCTAAACCCCAGACATTCAAGGGAACCCTATCATGTCCCTTCAGAGTTCTGAAGAACAGACAGGAAGTAAAATAGAAGAGGGGAGCCTAGCTCATGGAGAACCAAAGAGTACCTGGGCCTGACCAGACATGAACCGAGGTGACCTCAGCAGCCAGAGGCCGAAGCAGGGAGTATGTTTCATCAACAGCAAGCACTGACTGAATTTCCACCATGTGCCCAGCACATCCATGCTTAGACCAAAGAAATGAGACTCGGTTTCCATCTTCAAAAAGCCTCTTAGAAAACACATTCATAACTGCTGAGTACTAGGTGCCTTCCAGGCCAGCAACTTGGATAAAGTCAGGTAGCAGGTTGGGTAAAGTCAGGTAGCAAGTTGGCAGCTAACATGTATTCCCCAGCTGGATCCCACCAGCTTTTCCACAGGAAACTCACCCAAATTCCTTCTTCCTGCTTCAGGAGAAGAGCTCAGTGGCATATCACAAAATGCCTGCTATCTCTGCCCATCCATGTGGCCTCCGGTTTCTGCTACTGTAATGGTGCTCCGTCACCTCTTGTGTTTCGAGGTGTTGCACCATAGCTAGTGCCCTGGGCATCTACCTGCTTCTGCCAGCCCCATCTAGCAAGCCGTTTCCTTCTATGTGTCTTTCAAGAGGTCCCCCCCTCCACCCTTGTACTCCTGAGAAACATTGTTTTCTGACCAGCATTGAATCCTGTATTGGATCACAAAGCAGCATTTCACTGATAGCCTTTTGATTTTCCACAGGAATTTGTTGGTAGAGATTTTCATTCAGTGGCTCTTGACTCAGCAGCTGTGTTCCTACGTTCAGGCACTTGTCTGAGAAAGCCAGTGTAGTCATATCCATTGGTACCCACTGTCCCTCCCCAGGAGCCCTGAGTATTATTACCAATCCCCCTCTCTAACCAATTGTACAAGCGCACCTTCTCTGTCGGTAACAGACCTGAGTGGATTGACAGGTAACCCTTGTTCCTATATGGCCAATGAGGTCTTAGATCAGAGCTCTGCCATTAACTCCAGTAAGTCCTTTCATGCTTCCCAAGAAACTCCTCTGTTTTATAAAAATAAAGCCCTTCAGGTAGACCTGCCCAGCAACTCCAGACCTGTGGGAAATGGCTGGCAACTGTGGCATCGCGCACTTAGATATGCACACTGAGATCCTCAGGGCGCTAGTTAATTCTATACGAAAATTTCCTGCTACGTCTTTGATTTTTGTTTTAGGTAAAGGGATATTCGTTATCCAAAGCGAGAGTCTCGATAAATGCATCCAAGCAGGAAAATCGGTACTGACCCTGGAGAACTGCAAGCAAGCAAACAAGCACATGCTGTGGAAATGGGTTTCAAACCACGGCCTCTTTAACATAGGAGGCGGCGGTTGCCTGGGCCTGAATTTCTCCGCCCCAGAGCAGCCATTGAGCTTATACGAATGTGACTCCACCCTCGTTTCCTTGCGGTGGCGCTGTAACGGGAAGATGATCGTGGGCCCGCTGCACTACTCCGTCCAGGTGGCACGCGATAACACTGTGGTGGCTTCACGGAAGTATTTTCATAAGTGGATTTCTTATGTGTCAGGTGGTGGAGACATTTGCGAATATCTACACAAAGGTAAAAATAATTTAAATAAGTACTCAGGGAATGATATATTTTAAAAATTTGCCTATAAATAAAGATTTGTAAAGCATTATGTGAAAGAAGTACACAAGGCCTGGACCCTCACGGGACTTCTGCTAAATACATTTTAGTTGTTTCCTTGCTTATGGTAAAAGGGTTATGAGAATCTCAGAATGGACATACTAAATTCTGCTAAAGAAGCAGAACTTCTCAGAATTTAAAGGTATTGGAAGGAAAGACTTTTAACTGACTGGGAAGCAGTGGAAAGGAGGAGAAAGAACAAGCAGGCAGGAGGGAGAGAGAGAAAAGGAAGGTGGAAGGAAAAGATCTTTGAAGTGAGGACTTTTGTCATGGCAAATATAATAACCACTCCTCCCCTGCCACCATTTCTCTTATTGTAAAAACCCATCCCCACCTATGGAGGTATGTGTCCAAGGCACCTCCAATGCCTCCTGATGCTGGCTGCCATTCATGTGGTAGTCATGTTGCAAGTCACTTGAAGATAAATGACAGACTGTTGTCTGGGGTTATTTGGCAGATGCCAAGCATGGTTGGTGGGGAAGCATGGTTTAGAAAGGAATTTCATTTTCTATGGTTATTTTTGTCATTTCTAAACAGAAAAAATAAATAAATAAAGTTACATGGTTAAATTCTAAAATCTCAAACCTGTCTCTCAGGGTTTGTTTGGTAGCTCACTCTATCCATCCATCCATCTATGTATCTGTCCATCCATCCATCCACCCACCCATCCATCCATCCATCCAACCATCCATCCATTCGTCCCACATTTTAATATAGCACTGCTGACAAATCTATCACACATTCATCAGGCACTGGGCTAGGCACCTGATTTACAAAGGCCTACAGGGCAGGTGGAATCCCTCCCCTTATGGTGCTCTGTAGAACTATGCTTTCACAAGAGCATATCCTCCTAAGAATTCTGTACAGTCCTGAGAAGCAGAGCAAGGAACTCCTAAAGAAGAAATGATTGAAAAGAGACAGAGCCAAGGGCCCAGCATTTTCAGGACTCACTAACATAAAGCAAGCACTCTGAATAATCTACAGTTCTGAAGAGGAACTTGATATTTTGCTTTATGTTAACTTTTTAGCCACATACCCACACTCATGGTGCATGCAGGTAAAGAGTCTAGGGAACATAGGCTTCTGAGTAGAAGGAAGGAGATTGAAAGAAAAGGACATATCCTGAAATACTTATAGTTCCTAAAGAGCCCTGACTGCGAAGGCTGGTGCCTGGTGACATGTCAGTTCAGCCCATGCCAATTGTGGGGCTCTCCACAGCTGGTCCTTTTGCCCCAGGACCTACCATTGACTCAACCACAGTTGAAAAGTTTTTGTTGATTCCTCATTAAGGCCAAGAATGGCCAAGTATTGCAATACCCTGAGAAAGCAGCCAGCAGTCCACGTCTGCAGGGTCATCTCTTTCTAGACCACTGTAGAAGCCACACAGCCAGCCATCTCACTTCACCCTCTCCCCGTGTAGGCTGTTTGCCCCTTTGCATCCCCAGTGATGCTTTTAAAATGGACATCTGATCCTGTCACTTTCCCATTCAAAACCTACATAAGACTTGCCCCCACCCTCAGGGTAGAGGGCAAAGCCCACAATATGGCAGGGAGACAGCCCTATGTGCACTGAGATTCCAGTATGTCTGTGATTTCCCTTCCCAGAGGGCCTCCTTCCTCTTCTTCATTCGTCCCACACCTGTTCTTGTCTCAAGCTCTTTATACTTGCTGTTTCTTCTGCTGGATCAACTCTTTTCTAAAGACCTGCACTCTCAGGTCACCCAGTTCTTATTCAGAGAGGCATTTTGCTGTCCATCCTGTCCAAAGTAGTGCCCTGTGCCCCTCCACCCCATCTCTCCCTCTCTCTCTCTTTTCTTCTCTCTCTCTTTCCCTCTGTCACACACACACACACACACACACACCACTCTGTCTTCTCGTCCTATTTATTTTTCATCATGGCACTTATCACTACCTGCAATGATACTGCATGTTTATTTGTATATCTCTCTCCTTGCTAGAATGGAAGTTCCACTTGAAGGAAATCTTCCTGATTTGTTCACTGTTGTATCCCCAGTACTGAGTAAATTAAATGCTCAATAAGTATTTATTGAATGAATAAATTAATAAATGCCTATGTATCTGTTGAGCTTTAGATGCTAATGGCTGATGTATTTGGGGACTGGAAGGTACTATGAAGGTAAATCTCCATTAAAGTTTCCTTCTCATCCATCCACAAATATGAATGTTACTGTGGCAGCTCACCATAGTAAGTGAACAAGTAAACAAGTAGATAAATGTGTAAGCAAACCGTGTATCAGCACTTCTTCTGAGCCCAGCACTGGGACTAGGACTTCTACTGACAGGAGACAGTGAGGACCTGAGGGCTTACTCTGCTGTAGCAAGTATCTGCCCCTACGAGGGTTTCAGTCCATAAAAAAAAATGCTTTAGATATATAGCAGTTTCCAAAGATAAAGCTGACATCATACTTATCTGACTTTGTACATTTCTTTCTCCTAGATTTGCATACAATCAAAGGGAACACCCACGGGATGCCATGTATGTTTCCCTTCCAGTATAACCAACAGTGGCATCATGAATGTACCCGTGAAGGTCGAGAAGATGACTTACTGTGGTGTGCCACAACAAGCCGTTATGAAAGAGATGAAAAGTGGGGATTTTGCCCTGATCCCAGTAAGAATAAATTTTGTCTTCTATATATGTCATGAATAAATCAAAGATGATTAGAAAGTTATCTGTATCTAAACAAAAGCACTGGGATTGATATATTGAAGTCTGAATAAGCACCCTGATGCTATTAATACAGATTGTGATTTGGGGGTTTTTTTTGCCTTGAAAACACAATTCTAATTTATATTATTTTTTCCATACATTCAAGAGATGTTAATTAGACATTCGTCATTAAGCTCAGTGCATAATGATGTTTTAACCAAATTATAATACTCTGCGATCTCATTGATCCCAGCTTCCTGGCTGGATACTTCAAAACAAACCTGATTGCATTTAAAGACCAGTTAGCCTTTCAATCCACTACTTTTCATGAGCTGCCTTAATTTCTCCACATCCAGCCTGTTTGTCTTGCCCATTGTCAAGTCCAGGCATCAGCTGGCCCCCTGATGATCTTTCTAAAATCGCAATTGCCCTCATTATTTCTTGACAGTGGATTCTTGACTTGCTTTCCTTACTACTTACCTCCTGGCTATAATCTCATTTGTTTTTTCTTAACCTGATTTTCAAGTTTCAATGACAGCGGCAGTTTTCTAACTTTTTTTCAGTTAGTGCTTTATTATTTTATTTTTATTTAGCTAAAAGGTTTCCAATTGTTCCCAAGTGTTAGGGAATATTTATGTATGCCTCCTACTTTCTATATTCAATTTCCTTCCCCTTGGTTTCTGTGAGTCAGAAAGTACAGCTTTTACAGTCTTTTCATCTCCCATGCCCGTCTCTCCTCTGCATATATAAAATGCAACAAATAAATTTGAAGCAAAGGCAAATTGAAGACATTAACTCCAAAGAATCTGATTTATAAAGTATCTGTAGAATTGTTTTCTAATCCAAGAGCCAGTATCGTTTAGTAAATAAGAAAGAGTATAACCTTTGAAATAACCAGGCCAAGATTGGAATCTTGCTTCCTTCCAACAATGAAATTTTGGGAAACTCTCTCCATCTAAGTCTCAGTTTCTTCAGCCATAAAATGTAGATAATAGCAGTAACTATTAGGATTATTGTGCAATTCAGTTACATGAGGCATTCAAGGCACTTTTCATAATGTCTGACACACAGTAAACCACTCACAAGGGTTAACCATTGCAGCCAGCAGCAGCAGCAACAACAACAGCAGCAGCATCAAACCCAATTTATCTTTTCAGCATACACTTCTGAATAGATGATTTCTCCTCTCTGTTGTCAGTCAACAAGCACTAAGCTAGGCATAGTGGTGAATGCCAAGAGTTTTAGGACTTAGGATCCTCCCTTTAAGGAACTTGGCATTAAGACAGGACAGACAGGTCTGCTGTATGCCAGAATATGCAGACTATATTTGAGACAATGCCCTAGAATCACCTGGGAGATAGTTTCAGTGCATATCCTGGCCCATCTTTCAGAAATGCAGTGGGTCCAGTACGTAAAACTCAAGCATCTGCATTTTTGAAAAGTGCCCCACGTGACCCTGGTGCAGATAATTCTTCCTCAAGCAGTTAATAATATGGAGATAATTCTATGCAACACACATCTATATACAGGGATAATATCAATACATTTAACCAATATGGTATGGGCTATTGATCAATCGCAGTGGAGACCTTAGCATAGGGGTTGGGAATTCTAGAGACCCACTGCTGATATTAACCCCTTAGCTGCTGGAGTGTGGGGGGTGGGGTGCAGTGAAGCCTGGGGCAACAATGGCTATTCACCAACCAGCATGAAAGCATTTTATTATTTTATAACTGTCAAATCACCAGCCTTCTCTATCTGAATCTAAATGTATGCATGTAGGTATATATGCATGTAATCCCTACGCACCTTGAATTCCTGAACCAGATGTCATATTATTTTCATTATTGTCATATTATTTGCATCATCTTTTCTCTTTCCTTTTCTATCCCCAACAGATGTCTTTATTAAAACCAAATAAATGAACCAACACTAATAAAGTTAACACATACGTCACACAACTCTAATACTAGGGACTTTAAATTAAAAAAAAAAAGAAACCTGCAACATTCCCCTTAGGGTTCTGAAAAGAAAACAACCCTGCCACCAACCTCTATCACTGTTAGCCAGTGACAGTTTCCCAGTGGAAGCCTGGGTTCGTTGGTGCTCTAGGCTTTTCATTCCTCATCTATCTATCTGTTCAGCCTCCTATGACTCAGAAGCTTCCTCCACTTGACAGCCTGCCAGATTCCAGCTCTCCTGACCTTTACCACAACCAGCAGAGAGCATGTTTATTTGTTCAGTGCCAGTTTTCTTCCTTTCTCATTACTTTTGGCTCCCAGTAGCCAATATAACTCAAAATGACATGTTAGAGATTGAAACCTGAGCAAGCTGATAGCTCTTTCCATGAGGTCAACAAGTGGATAGGACAGGGAAGAGTGAGTGGAATAAAGTAAAGGTCTGTACTGCTGTATCTCATCCTTCTTATGTGGGAGTTGTTTTTTTTTTAATATCTCAATGTAAAATGATGTTACCTTTTTTTAGAAAAAAGTTTATTGTAAATGAGCAAAATTTAAAGTTAGTATTCATAAACACATACACATACTAACAGTGAAGGATGTAATAAAACATCTTCAGCAATAAGGATGACACACAGGAATTTCTCTGGGTTTGTTTAGAGGCAATTCTGGGCCATTCTAGGTTGTGTGCCTTACACAACTGCAGAGTCACACTTAGTTAATTTGAAATATTTTTAGGATACCAACCTGTGGAATGATATGATTGTCCTTGAACCTTTTTATATAATTCTGATCAGTCGCTAGAGTGACATAATAAAGTAAATTTGGGCTGGGCACAGTGGCTCATGCCTGTAATCCCAACACTTTGGGAGGCTGAGGCAGTCAGATGACTTGAGGTCAGGAGTTCAAGACCAGCATGACCAACATGGTGAAACTCCATTTCTACTAAAAATACAAAAATTAGCTGGGCATGGTGGTGGGCACCTGTAATCCCAGCCACTTAGGAGGCTGAGGCAGAAGAATTTCTTGAACTCAGGTGGTGGAGTTTGCAGTGAGCCAAGATTGCACCACTGCACTGCAACCTGGGTGACAGAGCAAGTCTCTGCTCTCGCCCCCAAAAAAGAAAAACAACCAGATTGATACAATAAATCTATGGTTGCTCTCACCTGAGCCTTCGACATGGATCAGAAATGCTATATGTTTCTGTCATGCAGCTCTCTCACACCCCACAATGACCCTGCCAACATCTCTATTCTCCTCTAATTTCAAATCCTACCTTCCAATCTCCTTCCTGATTCTCATTAGGTTACCTCAGTTCCTACCTCATAATGGCAAAAAGATCCATCAGACCGTCAGTTTTGGCAACTTCCAGCTCCCTAATCTTTAAGCCTACCTGTGCCTGTGCCCATATTTATTTCCTCCCTTCTGTGCACAAGGATGATGTTCCTCCTTCTACGTGGGCCAAGTCTCCTCACCTGGGCTCTGAAGCTCCTCATCCAACCTTCTCCAACCTGTATCTCAGTGGTTCTCAAAGCGTGGTCCCCGTTCCATCAGCGTTGGAATTCCCTGGGTGCTTGCTAGAAATGCATAGTAGCAATCCCACCCTAGACCATCATATCAGAAATTCTAGAAGTTTTAACAAATCTATATTTTAACAAACTTTTAGGTAATTCCAGTGCACACCCATACTCTGCTGGGCCCTTATCCTTAGCAGTTAGACCTGTGCGAGTCTTAAAATAACATCTTAAAAATAATGCAATTCCTTCATCCCCATTTCTGCCTCCTGAAAACACCTCTCTCTCTCTCTCATCCTCTACATAAAGAGAATTCACAAAAGAATTATTGCTGGGCATGGTGGCTCACACCTGTAATCCCAGCACTTTGGGAGGCCAAGGAGGGCTGATCACCTGAGGTCAGGAGTGTGAGATCAGCCTGACCAACATGGAGAAACCCCCTCTCTACTAAAAATATAAAATTAGCTGGGCATGGTGGCTCATGCTTGTAATCCCAGCTACTCAGGAAGCTGAGGCAGGAGAATCACTTAAACCAGGGAGATGAAGGTTGCAGTGAGCAGAGATAGTGCCACTGTGCTCCAGCCTGGGCAACAAGAGGGAAACTCCATCTCAAAAAAAAAAAAAGGAATTGTTTATACCTTCTCACTTTGCTTTCCTTCTTCAGGATGCTCTCTCCTCTTGACTTCTTCAACAATGCATGCCCGACCTTGACTTCCATTTCCACAGACCATTCATCCATTTATTCATTTATGTATTGAACACCTACTATGTGCCAGGGACCCCTCTGGCTCCTGGGGTTATAACCGTGAATGTGAAATATGAAAGTTATAGTGCCTGCCCTGATAAAATTCACATTCAAGTACAATGCCCAAATTAATATATAATTACAGTTTATCGTAGGTTCTACCTTAGGAAAATACAGTATTATAAGTGAGACACCAAAGTTAAAATCGGGAATCATGGAAGACTTTCCTAAGGAAGTTGTATTTGAACTCTAACTCAAGAGATGAGTAGAAGTTGTCAAGATGGAGAGTGGGGAAATGAGATATTCACTCAGAGATGCATGGTGCAGCCATGTGCAAAGGAAGGGGAGAGGGAGAAGTCAGCATGGGTTGCGCACAATAAAGGGGGTATATGGTTTAAATAAAACTAAAAACTAATAATAAAACCAAGTAAAAAACAGTCTGCTTTTGATTCACCATGCACATGCTCTAACAATTCTAAACAATGTCAGTGATAAAATACCCCGACCTGTCCAGGCTGACTGCTCCTCCAGCCCTCAGCATGTCACTGGCCAAATACCTGAAGGTTTTGAGGGGGGAAGAGGTTATTGCCATCTAAGAATGACAATGTGGCAACAGTACAGTGGTTGAAGGACAGAGAAGACACTCTGAAAAGATAGAGCCTAATTCATAGGCAGGCTAGATAATTCAGAGTGTCATAAAGGTAAGGACTTACCTAAGTCTAAGTGCAAAAGGAAGCCATAAAAGGCTTTTAAGCAGGAGAGTGATGAGAATTTTTAAAAACACATTTAAGGATTACTCTGGCTCTATTATACTGAATGGCTTGAAAGGGAGCAATAGGCAAATCCTGGAGACTTCGTAGAAAGTTGGAGCAATAGTCTGGTCCAGGAGTAGTGATGGCTTTAGTTAGGTGGCAGCCAGGGGGTTGGAGAAATGTGAATGTATTGAAAATCTAATTTGTCGATAAACTGAACAGGACCTAGTTGTCAGGAGCTTAGCTGGGCTAGAGACAGCTGAGCTGTCAGGTGTTGGAGTAGCTGATTAGCAACAAGCCAAAAATGAAAGCGTTAAGCTGTTGATCACTCACTACAATGGTATAAGGAAGAGTCTAAAAGAATTCGCCACCTTCCCCACCTCGCACCCTCCTTCCATTTTTCCCCGGGAATAGCACAGCCATCGAGGGTCAGTGGATCAGCGCAGACATGGAGTTCAGCTCAGCCCACCTTTGAGAAAACCCTAAACAACAACAACAAAGGCTTTTCAGTTTTATAGATTCTGGGTTGGGGTAAGATGAGGGGAAGAGCTAGGAGACAAAAAGTACTGAGCACTGAGTCAGAGTGAGGAAAAAGTGTCTTCAAGATTCCCCTCCTTCCCACTCCATCCTAGCCTCAGCAGAAGCCCCTGAAGAGGACCTTGGCCCACAGCCTCACATAGAAAGAGACCTAGGAACTGAAGACACCTGCACCAGAAATGCAAACAACACAGAGCACAATGGGCCTGAGGGGCCTGAGCCTGTAACTATGACTTTAAAAACTGCAAGGCACCAGCCTGCACCAAGTCTGGGGTGGGGGCAGCCTTCCCCCACGAGGCCTGCCAGGTAAAGCCTTTGTAACTGCCTATGGTCAAGCCTTAAGAATCACATACAGGTTTTTAACCAGGAGTAGGACTTCTCACTCGTAAGAACTTGGAGAGTAGGAGAGAAAGTGAGACATTAATTTAGACTCCATGTTTCTGTCATGCATAGCTAAGTTTATGGAGATATACATTTGGAAAAGAAAAGTACTATTCAGGTTGGCACATGTTACATGTGAGTCAGTTATGTAGAGATGTGGACTAGGCAGGTAGACATAATAGTCTCTATATATTTGGAAGTTATAGGAAATGGACCCATGAAAACAAGTTAGATAGCCATGTGTAGAAAGCAGTGTAGAACAGAAAGGAAGGGGGCTCAGGGCCAAGTCTTAAGGCCTCTAACATTTAATTTGAGTAGAGAAAATAAATCAGCAAAGGAGATTGAAAGGGGGCAGCCAGGGAGGTATAAGGGTAACCAGGCATGGGAAGTCCAGAAAAGAGTAAATCAGCACGAAGAGGGAACTCAGCCTTCCAAGTGCTGATGAAGGGCCTTTTTTGATAAAGTGTCAAATTAACATTTGCTGAATTTGGCAACACAGGGATCACTGATGGCCTTAACAAGATATACCTTAATTGCCAGATTGAGTGGATGAGAGAGTAAGTGGGGAATCAGAAGAGGATGAAACATTTCCCAAGTCATTCTACGAATGCACTTCAGTTCATTAAAAGAAAGATGTAGTTTAGGAGGGGGAAAATCACCTATTTATAACACCAGGCAAAAGATTTTGGTACTCTCTCATCACATAATAGGAGACCCAAAGTTATATATAACACAACTGCTCCCCAAAGGAGCTCATAATTTAGCAATAGAAGAGATGATATAAAGTCAATCAAAGATGTAAAGAATATAACAATAGGATTATAGCCCTTAAATTAAAATTTTTCAAGAATAATAAACATACCTGACACACCAGCCTTTGATCTTGCATTTTCTGTGGCTTGGAAACAGATTATATATAAGTGCAAACACCCAGGTCAAGGTGGGAGCCTGTGGCAGGTAGTGTCCTGGGGAGCAGTCTCCAAGCCAGAGGTTGACATGTGGGAGTTTTTTTGGGTAGCCCCTTCAGGATCAGCTCATGTGAAAAGGAAGGGAAGAGAGCAGGTTTGCACAGAACAGGCTCTGATGCAGTCCTGGCGGCCCCTAGACCAACTCTATTCAGAGGTCTCAAGCTGGGCTGACCCTTCAGAGTTGCCCCTTGTTGGGATGGGGGTCTAAGTATATCACTGCATTAACCAGTCATGGTCTGCCAGCTGCCCTTGGGAAGGGAGAGTGACATTGGGCAGAGATCCTTCTGCCAATGCAATCCTTAAAGGAGGCTTAACACTGAGAGCAGCACATTGCAGTGACCATGACAACATTTTCATTCTGTTACTTACAACCTTCAAATGAGATTCATGGAGTGACGTGCAGCCCACCTAGAGAAGCAGAGAAAGGACTTGTGTCTGCCTGTACGGAAGTACACGTTTTTATACAGGCCGAGTATCACTCACCCGAAATTCTTGGGCCCTAAAGTGTTACAGATTTCTGATTTTAGGATATTTGCATGTACATAATGAGATTTCTTGGGTATGGGACCCAAGTTAAATACAGAATTCATTTATGTTTTATATACACATTATACCCATAGGCTGAAGGTAATTTTATACATTTTAAATAATTTTGTGCATGAAACAAAGTATTGACCAAAACTCGTCACATGGGGTCAAGTGCAGAATTTTCTATTTATGGAGTCATGTCAGCACTAAAAAAAAATTTTACCATGTTACCCAGGCTAGTCTTGAACTCCTGGGTTCAAGTGATCCACCTGCCTCAGCTTCCCAAAGGGCTGGGATTACAGGCATGAACCACCGCACCCGGCCTCTTTCTTTCTCTTTTTGTAGATAGGGTCTTGCTTTGTTGAACAGGCTGGTCTCAAACTCCTCACTTCAAGTGATCCTCCTGCTTCAGCCTCCCAAAGTGCTAGGATTACAGGCATGAGCCACTGTGACTGGTCTAAATGATTCTTATGCACACGAAAACTGTGAACACATCCCCACTCCCCCATCATAGTCTCAGCTGTCATGGTGGATGAGTATGGCTAAACTAGTGTCTGATAACACACAGTCGTATATTGTCCGTATCAGGGAAAGCCTAGCATTTTAACTGAAAACAATCTCTAAGGATTTCATCTCAATGGGGAAATTTCAGTCACCAGGACAACATGACTACTGAAAATTTCCCTTCTCTTTTTCCTTTCTTTCTTTCCCCTTTCCTTCAGTTTTACTTGCTGATAGCCTTATCTTCTGCCTTCCTTTAACCTTGGATCCTTCTATAAACACATGTATCAGTCAGGAAACTCTACAGACAATCTTAGATTTATACGTGATTTAAAACCTCTGTAATGTGTGTTGCAACCAGACATGAGAATAAACGTTCCACATTTCCCAAGCGGAACATCTAACTAAGTGTTATGAGAAGGAAAAAACAAACAAAAAGGATTTTATTGTCAAATAAGTTTCAAGTACACTGAATTAAAATTAAACATCTTTACTACAAAACTTCTCAGAGCCTTGAATATGCTAATGTGCGTTGTGAATTTCCCAGAAAATGCTGTGCATGCATTGTGTCTCAGATTTTCCTCGGGAGCCTCTTAAGTTGTCTTACTTTGGGAATCACACTTTGAGAAAAGCTGTCCTGGATGTCTGCTGGTTGCCTGTCAGTCATTTCCATGCTGCAGTATGGCTCACATTTTCTACATTCTGACATTCTCAGAGTTTGATTTCTGGTCATTATTGTGGCTACTTAGTTCACCTCAGAGTTTGATTTAAAATGTTAGCGAAAGCATCCAAACTTGGTCTTAATTTTCTGTTGTTTCAAGAAACTTCAGACTTCAGCTCCACATTCCATATTTTATTAGATTTACTTTTGAGCATACTGTGCACTCTTCAGCCAATGTCTTCCAGGTGGATCTTGCTTCTGTTCCTCTTGGTTGAAAGAACTTTTTTAAACTGTATGTCAGTGTTCCTGTGCTTGATGTTTATTTGAAAACTTGTGTTTACTATTGACTCATATTCCTACTGTATTCTTTTATTTTAGCATTTTGTATTTGGGGAGAAATGCCTTTTGAAATAACATTTGTATCTACTGAAATGAATATTTAAAATCACAAGTTTTCAATATAAAGTTCCAAATGACAAAAGAACTCAGATCTTATTTTCACAAATATTTTGTTTCCATCTCCTTCTCTTAAAACTGGTTTCTATTATTATTCTGGAAAGGATCATAACTTTTTCATTGGTGATTTCTTGTATTTCCTTAGGTAAATCATGAAAGAATTTGACCATATCTTAGCAATAACAATGCAGATTTTTATCATAAAGACCTAACCAAGAATAGATTAGGCACTGAAGTCTTAGAGATTGCAAGATGGAATAATTCCATTCAGATTCCTCTTAGAAATACGTTGCTGTATAGGTAAAATAAGACTTGGATGTTTTTAATGGACATTGTTCTCAGCCTCTGCAGAAGTAAGTTGTGATGCTATTTGGGAGAAGGACCTCAATTCACACATTTGCTACCAGTTCAACCTGCTTTCATCTCTCTCTTGGAGTGAGGCACATTCTTCATGCCAGATGCAAGGAGGTGCACTCTTAAGTATTACAGATGAAACTGAAGAAAATTTCATAAAGGGTAAGTAGGTAGATGATGCACATTGATACTGATACAGTAAAAAGACTGTTGTTAACTGTTTTCACACGTACAAAAATACATGCTGAAAAAAAGTTCTTAAAAAAATATTTTTCTTTCCTTAATATGGCCCAAAACTCTCAACCAAAATTTTTCCATGAACACTGAGTGATTCCATTTGGCATCCAGCGATGTCTTTTTTATTTTCTCCCCCTTGGAGAAGAGAATTTGAAGCCACAGCAAGGGACCCAGGAGAGTTGCAGTTCTAACAAGTAGATCAGGAAGATTTCTAAATTTAAGGGCTAGTTCTTGCTTTTCTGGAGATTTTAGCCATTCCATTTTTGTTAATAAATCATTAAGCATTTTATTAATTAAACAAGATCTCACCTATCACTCACCATGTGCAGGTACATCATAGGCCTTCTGGTGGGTACCAAAAACAAAATCGTAAAATTTAATGGGAAAAGCAAACCATGTTAACTAACAGTATACACAATAATATGTTAAAAGAATTGTGCTAATAAGCTAAGACTTATGTTTCATCACCTAAACTCTCCTCTTACTTCTCCTTTATACATTAAATGTGTTTGTATGTGTGTACATACACCTCTTTAAAAACTTGTGGAAACATTAGAAAATAGCAGAAAATTAGTCACTTTTATTAACAGTTTTTGATGCCAATTTTTTTCAAATTTTATTGCATATATAGTCCATGTTCATTTTAGAATAATTTTTAAGATTCAGGTATATAGAAAGAAAAACCAATGAAAAAGTTCCCATAGTACTGTAATCCAGAGATAACTGTGTTTCTCTGCAAAAATATATGAATGCGTGTGTACATACATAGTATATATAAAAAATTGTATTATATAAAAATGTGGCAGCAGCCAGGCGTGGTGGCTCACACCTGTAAACCCAGCACTTTGGGAGGCCAACGCAGGTGGATTAATCGAGGCCAAGAGTTCAAGACTAGCCTGGCCAGCATGGTGAAACCCCCTTTCTACTAAAAATACAAAAATTAGCCAGATGTGGTGGCACACACCCGTAGTCTCAGCTACTCAGGAGGCTGAGGCAGGAGAATCACTTGAACCTGGGAGGTGGAGGTTGAAGTGAGCTGAGATTGCACCATTGCACTCCAGCCTGGGCAGCAGAATGAGACTCCATATCAAAACACATAAATAAAAAATTAAAATAAATAAAAACATGGCAGCTATCGCACAGTGGTTAGGAGCAGGAGCCACCTGCCTGGATTTAAATCCTGCCTCTGCTACTTGAGCACCACGGTTGCTCAAGCAACTGATTTAACCACTCTGCGCCTCAATTTCCCCCCTACCAAGTGGAAATAATAATAATGCAAATCCTTGGTGTGGATTACATATTTTAATATAGGTGAAATCTTAGAAAAGTGCCTGGCACGCATAATAAACAGTGTGTGTTAACCACTTAACAACAACTGTGTACACAATTTGGTAATCTAGTTATTCTATTTACCTGCATATAATGAACATTAGCCTGTATCTATAAATATAGATCTACATTATAATTTTAATGGTTACATAGTAGTATAGGTTAGTGGTAATATATTGACTGAATCTCCTTTTATTAGAGATATTGATAAAACTATTTTTTTGTTTATTTGTTGATATTATAAAACATCCCTGCACATGTCTTTGTGCATACATCCCCAATTATTTCTCTATAAGTTTGAAAAAGTGGGTTCACTGGATAGAAAAGTAAGCACATTTTCAAGCTTTTGAAAGTCATTAACATCTTCCAGAAGGATTGTAAGCAACAAATGAACAATGCGTGCCCACCCTTTCCCCACAGCTGTGCAAAAGTCAGAAATTATTATTGAATTTGATTTGAGTAAGTCATAGTGCAGGAAAACATCAATTTTCAAAATCATTATAAGCCTGGAATGTTTTTTATATAAAAATTTGCACACCATTTATGAATTACAATTATCTATCTTAACTGCCAGGATTTCTTGTGAGACGGTCTGGACTTATTCATCACATTTGAATAACAATTTTAAAAAATAAGACATGTCAGGAACTTTGATTTAACTACTTCAGTTCTATAATTAGTCTTTGGGAAATGTTTGGAAAAACAGAAGTCTATTCATAAAGGCAGAAACCTGTTCCAACCAAGGTATTTTTTAATGATGAGAATAGTCTAATGTTTCTTGCTAATTCTGGTGAACATAAACTATGGCATCAGGAATTATCTATGCTGTTATGAATACAAAGAAATATCCAAAGGGATTTAAATTCAAGCTTCTTATTACAGTGTTGTGAGCCAGCTTTGCCCTAAAGGTATATAGATGGTTTTTTGTGCCTTCAGACACAGATTATAAATTGCACAATGATTTTTTATGTTCATTATTAAAACAATTGCATAATGGGTATTCAAAACAATTCTAAGATAAGAATAATTAATGTTTTAATATTTTAACTTGATTTTAAAATATCACTTGGCACTTGTCTGGATGTGAAATGTGAAAATTTCTCCCTGCCTTGTCAATCCCTTTCACTTCTTATCATCATAAGACCTGTTAAATGATTGAATCAAATGGTGATATTGAAAGGAATAATCAAATGGACATTAGAAAGAGATTCCATGTGAATGCCACAGAAATTTGGAAGGGTGAAACTCATGTATAGTATGCTGTTTCTGTTTATTCATTTCTGGGAGTCTCAACATTATAAAGCACCTTTTTCTCTTTTCTTAAATGGGTTAGGCTCTTTGAGTTTTTCACAATTGTATTGAAATGTCTCATCACCAAGGATGCTGCAGCCTTGTTATATGACTACAATAACCTTCACAACCTGGGTAATCATACAATCTATCATCCAAACTGAGACTCTTTTGAGAGTAAAAGGGACTGTGATTAATAATTATTCCGGAACTAGCAGCATGAACCATGAGTTTTCCAGGAAAACTGGGGCATACGGTCACCCTGTTTATAACCCTTATCCATCAGGGTCTTAATCTCAGGCAGGACCCCTGCATCTGACTAAAAATAAATTGGGCTCTGAAGCAGGTGAATCGTAAGAGAACAATGCTCTCCTTTGTAGATTAGACGAGTAAATGGCAACATTTCAAAGTTTCACAAAATTGCCACTTTCATTAAGTTTCTGACACTGGGTTTTGGTATTTGATTTCCCCCAAAATTTTACTGCACAAGTAGTACCTATTTGTTCTGGAATAATGTTTAAAATGTAGGTGCACAAAAAGAAAAACTGAAGAAAATTTTCCATAATTCTATAACTTTGATAACTGTGTTTTTTTGCACGTCAATGAGTGCTTTTATTCATAGTATCCATAACAAAAATGGTATTGCATTAAACCGCGAGTTGTAGTGGACTGGTTAAGAGCAGGGACCGCAGAGCCAGCCTGCCATAAAAACTTCCCCCACCTCAAGCTGTGGAAGCAGCTTCCAGTTTGCACTGCACACAGCCTTAGGTCCCGACCTGCTAGGGATCCCTGAGACACTCTGGTCCCTCTTGTTGAGCAGACAACTCCTGGTGGCTCTCACACTGTACACCCCTCCCTGATCTACTTACTGCAGCACACTTTTGTTTTTGTTTTTGTTTTCGTTTTTGAGACGGAGTTTTTTGCTCTTGTTGCCCAGACTGAAGTGCAATGGCGCAATCTCGGCTCCCAAGTGGCATGCGCCACCACACCCGGCTAATTTATTTTTTGGCTTTTTAGTAGAGATGAGGTTTCTCCATGTTGGTCAGGCTGGTCTTGAACTCCCGAGTTCAGGTGATCCGCCCCCCTCAGCCTCCCAAACTGCTGGGATTACAGGCATGAGCCACCACGTCTGGCCTTCAGCACATCTTTTTAGCTTTGAAGAGGTGCCTCTGTTTACTTTCTGGGAGCGACCCTGCACACCTGCTCCTCTACCCTATGAAACCTTTAAGTTCATGAGTTCACTCAAGTAAGACGGCCTCAAGCATGCAACCATGCACCCTTGTCTAGATTGACAGCCACTGAAAGGCAACATTTCTAGGTACTTGCATGAAGCATTCACAGTTGAAAATCAGCTGTCAGTGAGCCTGCTCTGTTTCTCAAGATGGTGGGAACCAGCTTTATCACTCAGAAGCACCACGTGCATTCTGTGCACTTTTCCTGTCATGGACTGGGATTAATTTCTGACTCCATGATTCAGGAATAGGAGAACGAGAAAGACGTGTTAACACTGGATTTTTTTTTTTTTTGAAGCTCCATAATTTTCATTTCAGAGCACGTGAGCAGTAAAGCAGTGGAGGTGTGGATTGGTCTCAATCAGCTGGATGAACACGCTGGCTGGCAGTGGTCTGACGGAACGCCGCTCAGCTACCTGAATTGGAGCCCAGGTACCCGCGGTGTTTTCTTTACCTTCGTCACGTGGCATCGTCCTGCAGCCTTACACAGCAGCATTTCCCATGCACACAGGGCATGCTTTTGTGAGAGTAACTATAAACATATCTTAGCCTGATTGAATTCCTTTAAGGCAAGCTTTTCCAAACAAGAAAACAGAGACCAAGGAGACAAGCTTTTTGGCCAAAGTTGCAGGAAGGTTTGGGTGCAAGCCAAGATTTCAGTCTGCTGTTTTAAAAATAGCAACAAATTGCAAAATATCTCTCTACTTTAAAATAATAAAATTGGGTCCTTTGGAATCTTTGGGAAATCATTTAAATGACATGCCTGCAAAATCATAGATAACATCTTAAAAGATATAACGTCTTATATAATCTACTATATGTGACAAATAGAAGGGCTGTCCCCTTGTTGCTAAAACTACATTTCAATATATATTAAACTAACTGCTTTTGCTTCTAACATTAAACACACTCATTGTATTTTCAGAGTTAAATTTTGAGCCATTTGTTGAATATCACTGTGGAACATTTAGTTTGTTTATGCCAAGTGCCTGGAGGAGTCGAGATTGTGAGTCCACCTTGCCGTATATATGTAAAAAATATCTAAACCACATTGATCATGAAATAGTTGGTAAGTGTTTTTAAGCTGTTGCTAGATGTTGTTTACTTGTCCTCTCAGTATATGCAAATTCCTCTATTTTTTGCTAATAATTCATAATGTAAACTTAGATAAAACTAGTTTATCTTTACACAAAAAAAATTTATGTCAAAGGGACTGTTAATTTGTTAACAAATGCATTTAGGTTTTTACTAAAAACTGAAATAAACTGAAAATAACAAACATTTTCTTCCTGTCTTTTAAAAAATTTGTACCCTTAGTCATTCTGGATCCGAAAAATAAGATATGTTTCTTTTTCTATTCTAGTGTTGAGTTTTATTTATTGTTCCCCTAGAAATTAAACAAAATTTAGAAAACAATTTCATATAATTATTTACTTCATTGATTTTCTGCCACACTCTGAATCTTTTATTAGTAATACCATCTCCTCCCTGAAATCACATGCAGAACTTTTAGATGGAGTTGATACTTAAGTAATACCTAATTACAATCTAGTACCAGAAGTCCAATTATTTCTGTTTTTAAGGTCTATAACCTCTATAAGGTCTATAGTTTCTGTGAGAATTAATGTCTTAAATCCAAAAGTAGAGATAAAAGTATAAGCATTTTTTAAAGAATCGTTACAAAAATAATTAGAAAAAAACTCTAGATTTAAAATAAGCTGAATTATCATTTTTAAATATTGTCCCTTACAATTTGGTTTTAACTTTAAATAGCTAAGCCTAGGAGTTTTATAGAATATGGGGTACAAGCTGGGGAAAGAAGAAGCATTAAGTAGATTTTTTCCCATTGTTTAAGGGATTTGCTGAAATTACTACCACCTGTTATTGTCCTTTTCGCTCCCTCTCTTCCTTCTTTCATATTCCTTTCTCCATGCCTTCTCTCTTCATTTTTTCTTTCTTTATTTATTATGCCATCTTTCATTCCCTCCTGCCACCCTTCTTTTCTTCTGTTATATTTATCCTTCTGATCTGCTAATTGAAGTCAAAAGACCAGAAATGGGAATGGTTAAGTTCACTTGTTTGGATTATTTGCTGTTGCTTCAAGTTCAACAAATTCTTTTGCAGATTGATTGAGTCCACTGGCTTCAAGCTTTGTGCTTCCCCTGCTTCACTCAGAGAAGATCCTCTTTAAAATTCCATGTGTTATTGTTTTTGTCTTTGTTTGGTCTCACTATTGTCACCCAGGCTGGAGTGCAATGGCATGATCTTGGCTCACTGCAACCTCTGCCTCCCAGGTTCAAGCAATTCTCATGCCTCAGCCTCCTGAGTAGTTGGGATTACAGGCACCCACCACCGTGCCCAGCTAATATTTGTATTTTTAGTAGAGTTGGGGTTTCACTACGTTGGCCAGGCTGGTCTTGAACGCCTGACCTCAGGCGATCCGCCCACCTGGGCCTCCCAAAGTGCTGGGATTGCAGGCGTGAGCCACCACGCCCAGCTTAAAATTCCAAGTTTAAAAATGATTCTGTGAGTGCTTTTTTAGGCTGAAAATGACCGGAGTCAATAATATATAAAGTTCTAACATTCTTTGGCCATGATTCTAATTGCTGTCAGAGTCCTAGAAACAATTTTAAAAGGAAGTTTTGTTTCCCAAATAGCAGTGAAGTCATATTTAGTTTAACTAAATTAGTTCTTAATGGAGGCACCTAGTTGTGGTTAATAAAATAAGGTAAAAATGCCATCATCAGACTGGGGGCAAACTCCTGAGAAAGGAAAGTCAAAATGCAGCTATATGCATCACCACTGGCCTCCAGTGTCCAAAGCATCATGGCACTGAGTTCCTGTAAGTCCCACCCAGAGTCCCTATCAGTCCAGAGCAATGCCACAGACACTCAGACTTATCTTCAGAGTGAAACCTATTTGTCATCCCCATTTTAGAGGAATTCATCAGAGTTTTAGGCTCTTTTCAGCTGGAGATAAATATCTACCTTACCCATATACTATGTATAAAAGCCTTGGAATACTTTAAATAGAGTTCCATAATACATCTTCTAAATGTAAAAAGGTTTCAAAAATGAAACCCATTTCCCCCAATGTGACAAGAGCAACTATAATCTCCTCGTTTAACAAAAATCCTGAATACATCACATTAACTATAATCCTCATGCTGTACAGTAGACCTTCAGACTTGTCCTTCCTACATATCTGCTACTTGTATCCTTTTTCCTACCTCTGCTCATTGACCCCTAGTAACCTTTTATCCATGCAGCTATTCTGTATTTTGATTAGATAATTTAATCAATTTGCATTCAAAATAATTATTGATAGGTAAGGACTTACTACTGCCATTTTGTTCGTTGTTTTCTGGTGGTTTTATAGATTATTTTTTTCTTCCTCTCTTATTATTTACCTTTGTGATTTGGTGAGTTTGTGTGTGTGCTAAATTTCAATTCCTTTCTCTTTATCAGTTATCTGCTATAGTTTTGTTTTGATTTTTGTTGTTGTTTGTTTGTTTTGTGGTTTTTTGTTTTTGTTTTTGTTTGCTTTGTAGTTATCATGTGGCTTACATAAAACATCTTATAATGGACTGTTTTACACTAATAACAGCTTAACTTTAGTTGCATACAATCACTCTAGATTTTTACCCTACCCCCAATAGTTAAAATTTTGATTGCACAATTTACATCTTTTAATATTGTGTATTTCTTAATTTATTGTAGCTATAGTTACGTTTTAGACATAACTATAACTATAGTTATGTTTTAGTTATTTATTTATTTACCTATGTTTTAGAGACAGGATCTTGCTCTGTTGTCCAGACTGCAATATGGTGGCACAGTCATAGCTTGACCTCCTGAGTTCAAGTAATCCTCTTACCTCAGCTCCCAAAGGGCTGGGATTATAGCCATGAGCCACTGTGCCCAACCTATTTTTGACAGTTTTGACTTTAATCTTCAAACTAGAGATATAAATGATTTACAGACCATCATTATGGTATTTGAGTATTCTGAATCTGACTATATATTTACCTCTAAGGAAGAAGGGGTACTCTGGAGATTTGGCTCCAGGGAACAGAGCAGGGCTGTAATTTCAGAACCAGAACCAGTATGGCACAGTGGCAACTCAAGCTCTAGGGGATGAAACACCAGGCATTGGTGACTCTGGACCCTGGGATGGTGGGACACAGCAGTATCTCAGGCTCTGTGAGATCAGGTTCAGTAGCAGCAAGGACCCAGGAATGATAGCATGTAGCTGTGGCTTGTTTCCTGGGGGTAAGGAGCAGCAAAATGATGACTCCACTCTCTGGGAAGGTAGGGTGCCTCAGCAGCTCAGGCTTTGTGGGACAAGTCCAGTTCCAGGAAAGCAGGGTGCTATAGCTGTTTGGCCTGGAGGGCAGGATGTCCTAGCCCTGCCAATGCTGTTTCCCTTGGATGCAGGGTACCACATCAGCTAAGCCCCAGGAAGCACAGCTGCTCAGCTCAGCCAAGGCACTCATTCTCCCATGGTGGGGCTGATTCAGCTTAGGTGCTGGGGGGTATGATTGCTTTGAGCAGCTAAAGCACTGTTTCCCCTGGACTTGGGAGCTACTTCAGCTCAGGTGCCAGCGGTGTGACTGTTCTGGGCAGCCAGGGTAGGGATTCCTTGGGAGGTAGAGTGCCACTTCAGCACACACACTGGGAACATGACTGCTCTGGGAAGCCAAGGCACCATTTTTTTGGAGGCAGGGTAATGAGCCAGATCAGGCTCTGAGGGGCACAGTACAGCAACAACCAGAAAGAGTAGATGGAGCAGCTCATGGCAGCTTGGCCACACTAGATAGAGTGAGGGCCCCACAGTAGCTTGGCATGGAGATGGTGGGCCATGAGGTAAAAGTAGTGCAATGGTTACAAACCCTCAAGGATGGAAGGGTGCTGTGACTACTCACCACTGGAGCAGAACATGACATTCTAGCAGAAATTCCTTTTTCAAGATGGTGCAGTGTAGTAGCCCCATAGGGCACAGAGAGACAGGGTTACAGCGTCAGAACTTTCTCTGGGGCAAGCATAGTCTTGTAGACTCCAGGCATCCCCTTCAACTGGGCTTAGTGCCTGTGAGGACTGCAGGGGTCCCCAGTCTGATGGAGTTGGAGGCTGCTGGAGTCCACTTGCTCACCCTTTCCTTACAGGGAGAAGTCCCTCCTGGCTCTAAGCTGCTTCCAATGGGGGCTTGGGAGATGGTGGTGGGGGCGGCAAGGGTTTCTGTGCTCCATGTTGTTTCTGCTACTCCCTTGATGTGCTCTAGCACCCTTCTTCAGCTGCCTTCTTGAAAATGTAGTCACTTATTCATCACTTTGGCTGTTCCTGTGACAGGGACGAGCTCCAGGTGCTACCAGAAAGGGGTCTTGATCCAGATCCCAAGAAAGACTTGGAGGAAATCCATAAAATGAAAAAAGCAAGTTTATTAGGAAAGTAACGGAATAAAGAAAGGCGACTCCATAGACAGAAAGCAGCAGCTTGGGCTACTCAGCTGATTACACTTAGAGTTCTTTCTCCATTATATGCCAAACAAGGGGTAGATTATTCATGAGCTTTTTGGGAAAGGGGCATACAATTCCTAGAACTGAGGGTTCCTCCCCATTTTAGACCATAGAGGGTAACTTCCTGATGTTGCCATGGCTTGTAAACTGTCATGGCACTGGTGGGAGTGCCTTTTAGCATGCTAATACATTATAATTAGCATGTAATAAGCAGTGAAGATGACCCGAGGTCAGTTTCCTCACCATCTTGGTTTTGGTGGGTTTTGGCTGGCTTCTTTACTGCAGCTTGTTTTATCAGCAAGGTCTTTGTGACCTGTATTTTGCGCTAACTTATCTCATCCTATGACTTAGAATGCCTGACCTCCTGGGAATCCTGCTCAGTAGGTCTCAGTCTTATTCTAATCAGCCCCCAAACAAGATGGATTTGCTGTTGTTCAAAGGCCTCTGATACAGGTGTCTCTGTCGGCCATCTTGCTGCCATCCCTCCTCTCCTTACTTCTTTGTACCTTCACTAGCTCATCTGGAAAATGAAAGACTGAGGTTCATTTGATCCTAGATCTGGATCTAGATCATAGATTAGGCCCTTCTCAACTCTGAAGATCTAGAATTCCATGATTTATGTCATTTTGTATATTTCTGTTTTTCACATTTTTAAAGTAATCATACTGATGGCAATTTACATAAACTGTAATAAGTAATGTTAAAAATAATTGTGGAAAATGACCTTGTTTTTTGTTGGTTTAAAAAGAAAAAGATGCTTGGAAATATTATGCTACCCACTGTGAGCCTGGCTGGAATCCCTACAGTCGTAATTGCTACAAACTTCAGAAAGAAGAAAAGACCTGGCATGAGGCTTTGCATTCTTGCCAGGCTGATAACAGTGCATTAATAGAGATAACCTCATTAGCGGAGGTGGAGTTTCTTGTAACCCTCCTTGGAGATGGTGAGTCCCAACTGCCTTTGGTTTAAGAGATATAAAATATAATGTAGTAACTACTTTTATTAGTAGAGTTGAAAAGAAATTGAAGCTATTTAAAAGTGGCTATTCATGGCACATATATTTAAAGTTTCTAAATGATATTCAGTAGTTCAAATTTATTGATTTTTTACAAAATACATGTTCAGAAACTTTGTAACATCTTCACATATGCCACATATATTCGATGATTTTTAACTTTTTTTAAAGTAGGAAAGTTTATTCCCTAAAACTTCTAATGAAAAACCTAAACCTGTAATTTAGCTTTATGGCCACTAGACAGCAGTAGTGTGTTGTTAGCATGTAATCCACATAATACAGGGAATCCCTAAGGCAAATAATTGGATTTAAACAATTTTCGCCAGTGAACATGGGTAATTTATTTGCTGAGGTGGTGTTCAGATGTTCCCCATGTGTAGGAGTTTCAGGCTCGTGGCTTCCACCTAGCCTGAGTCCATCAAAGTTGGTCTGCTCCTCACTGTGTCATGCATTTTACATAAACTTCTGCTGGAAAACCACTGAAATTACTGATTTCATTTTTTCAGTTTTTAAAAAAACAAAAAATTTCCAGGATCTGCTTTGATGACCTTTTCAATTGTTAGGTTTTAGTTTGGAGTAAAAACGTGCATCCTTCTCTGTTATTTTTCTGAATCCTTCACATTTGGGATTAAAAGAACTCTGCGGGCTGCTTATCTCACCAATGGCACTTACACATCTCTTTGAGCCACATAGGGTCCTTTCCTACCTAGGCTGCCAAGTTTTAACTACTTTTCCAGCAACCCCATTTCAATGCCTTTAAGAGGTTTTGCTCCTTTCTTCCCATGGCAGAAAAAATAAAAAGGAAAAAACGTACTTTAAAAAACAGGTTTAAGAGGTGATTATTTCTTGCATGCATATATTGCAGTGGTGAAGTCTGGCATTTTAGTGGCCCCATCATGCATTGTACTCAACAGGCAATTTTTTAACCCTCAACCTCACCCTACCACCTTTTGGAGTCTCCAGTGTTTATTATCCCACTCTGTATATCCATGTGTCTCCATTGTTTAGCTCCCACTTATAAGTGAGAGAATGTGGTTTTTGATGTTCTCAGTTATTTCACTTAGCAGAATCGCCTCAAGTGCCATACTTGTGTGCAAAAGATATGATTTCATTCTTTTTTTATGGCTGAATAGTATTCCATGGTGTGTTTGTGTGCGTGTGTATGTCCATATTTTTTTAGCCAACCCTCCTCTGATGGATACTTATATGATTCCATCTTTTCTATTGTGAATAATGCTGTGATAAACATATGTGTACAGGGAATAAAAATCACTATATCAAAAAATCATTTTTGATATAATGATTTGTTTTCCCTTTGAGTATATATCTAGTAGTGAGGTTGCTGGATTGAATGGTAGTTCTATTTTTAGTTCTCTGAGTAATCTCCATACTGTTTTCCATAAAGGTTGTACTAATTTACACTCCTACCAGTAGTGCATAAGTGTTCCTTTTTTTGCATCCTCAACAACATCTGTTGGGGAAAAAAAAAACATATCTTTAAGCTAGACCATCATTAAAAGTTTGTTTCATGCCCTTTTCATAATCCAGTAGGGCTTCCTGTTTTTCCTTTCTCTAGGCAGAAGCAAAACCAGACTTTTCAGATCTACTTAATGTACACACATGGTTGTAGCAGAAATCAGAGCCCCAGGAAACCAACTTGCTTAGGTTTTGTTGTTGCATTGGCTTTAGCTCACACTCTGCCTCACTTATAAGGCCTATATCAAGCAGATCTGGATATTATGGGAATGTGTTAGTCCATTTTCTATTGCTTATAATAGAATACAAAGAAACTGGGTAATTTATAAAGAAAATAAATTTATTTCCTATAGATATCAAGGCTGGGAAGTTGAAGGTCAAAGGGCCACATCCACAGAGGGTTTCCTTGCTGGTGGAGATTCTCTGCAGAGTCCTATGGTAGCACAGGGCATCACATGGAGAGGGGACTGAGTGTGCTATCTCAGGTCTCATTTCTTCTTCTTATAAAGCCACCAGTACCATTCCCATGACAACCAGTTAATCCATTAACCCATTAATCCATTCATCAGGGCAGAGCCTTCACGACCCACTCACCCCTGAAAGGCCCCCCTGTCAATACTGCCACACTGGGGATTAAGTTTCAACCTGAATTTTGAAGGGGAAAACATTCAAACCACAGCAGGGAGGGGAAAACACTTAAACAGATATTTTATACCGAGACTTAAACAGGTTTCATCACCTAAAGAAATAAAGAAGAAATCACACGCAAAGTGGTATATTTTGCTAGTAACTCCAGAGTGTTATCTCCTTTGCAAATAATAGGATCCCATAAGTAATTTCCATTTATCTCTTACAGAAAATGCATCAGAAACATGGATTGGTTTGAGTAGCAATAAAATTCCAGTTTCCTTTGAATGGTCTAATGACTCTTCAGTCATCTTTACTAATTGGCACACACTTGAGCCCAAAATTTTTCCAAATGGAAGCCAGCTGTGTGTTTCAGCAGAGCAGTCTGTAAGTCGATTCATTTGTTCGGTGTTCACTTTGCTGATCTTGTACTGAAGGCCACCTGTGCTGGAGCCTTGGGTTGTGACAGACACCAAGACAGGCACAGTCCCTGCTCCTTATGGGCCTTCCATATTAGGGAGTAAACAAGTACACACAGGAAAAAAAAAAAACATGGTAATTATAGTTGTAATGATTGCGCCAAAGAAATATGTGACATGAAAGTGAAAAGTCTGGGTTAAGGCAGGACAGGACAGTCAGAAAGCATTTCTGAAAAGATGACATTTAAGCTTGGACTTCAAAAAACTCAAAGAGAAAGGAAGAGAATATTCTAAGGAGAACATGCAGAGGGTAGCAAGTGCAAAGGCCCAAAGGCAGACCAAGACTTGCCTTGCTGAATGATCAAAAAGGAGACCAGTGGTGAGGAGGTCATAAGAGACGGGCAGCAGAAATTCTAAAATGCCAGGTTTCTAGGCCACGGTATAGGAATCACTAAAGTGCTTCAAGGAAACAAAGGGCATGATCTGATTTTCATTTCAAAATTAACTGTGGCTGCTACACAGAAAATGGTTAGGAGAGGGATAAAATGGAAGCAGAAAAGCCAGTTTGGAGGCTACTCTGGAGTTGAATTAGCGTAGTGACTGTGAAGAAAAGTAGACAGATCCAAGTGTGCTTTGGAGAACAGGAGGTGTTGCTAAGTTAGATGCGGGGGTGAGAGAGAACTCAGCTTTTGGCTTGAGCAACCATGGCTTTGGTGGGTGGTGGTGCCACTGACTGCCGTGATGAAGAAGAACGGAAGCATTAAGGGATAGACGATTACTCTGGAGAGTGATAGTGTTTAAGCTCCGTTATCCTATTCACATAAAGGGATTTGAACAGTGTGTGCAACCTCTTTGAAAACTATGGATCAGTGGCAAATCTTGCTCTTTTCCTCGTGTATGTGGAGTGGTCCCAGTGGCCTGAACATCACACTCATCCCTATGTTCTAGTCTCTCATTTATCTAAAGCACCTGATTATACAGAATTAGTTTAATCCCAAGCCATTTGAACAGTTTATTATGTCTAAAACAGATTTAATCTCTTTGATCAAGATAGCTGCTGAATGCACTGGCTGAGTTTCAGGAGGTTGTTGGGACTTGGTAGATATCCTTAGTCTTTCTAACCACCAGGATACTCTGTCAAGTTCCCCCAAGAGGCAGTTTATTAAATGTTACTGACGTGGCTTGACAAAGTAATTATGCCAGCCAAACAGGAGCATTTCGAAGCACTTAACTTTTGTGACACGTTTCGTGGTTTCATCTTTTAATGCTGGCACAGACAAATTACAGTTGTACAGTGCAGTAACAATTATTCAAGCTAAGGTGGTGTCTCTCAGCCCCATATGAAGAAGGAGAAACAATACCTCTAAACGTTTGTCTGGGTCTAGCTCTGCTGAAATCCACCATAGTGTTTTGTTTGTTTGTTTCTGAGACAGAGTCTCACTCTGTCACCCAGGCTGGAGTGCAGTGGTGTGATCTCAGCTCACTGCAACCTCCGCCTCCCAGGTTCAAGCAATTCTCATGCCTCAGCCTCCCAAGTAGTTGTGATTACAGGCCTGTATCACCATGCGTGGCTAATTTTTGTATTTTTAGCAGAGATGGGGTTTCATGTTGCCCGTGCTGGTCTCAGACTCCCAGACTCTACCTTTCTCAACCTCCCAAAGTGTTATGATTGCTGGTGTGAGCCACCGTGCCTACCACAGTTTGTTCTACAGTGTCTGCTGATTTATTGGTTCCTTACTTTTGATATAATTTAAGTGATCATTTCTTATTGACAGGCATGGGGATTTTTTTTTTAAGAGATTGAGGATAGGTATTAATAGTATTGGATATGTCAGGACAATGCTGCTGTAAGTGTAATACTTTGTGGCCCCTGTTTTGGCAGCTCAGAAGCTCCTTAAATAGTAGATGTGTAAAAATTAACATTTATTGACATGGAGTAGAACTCAGTATGAATATAATTATTATAATGAACAAGTTACCGAATCACAGTTGACACAAATTTGAATATGAGAGCCTAGGAAACAATTCATTTGTTCTTCCATTCATCTAACAGTTCTTAACTGCAGTATGCCTGAAACTGTCCTGTAACTGGATAGTTTGCTGGAAGACTCCATGGGGAGCGATGTAGGGCTCCTCTTACAGATGAAGGAGTCAGCCCTGGACATTGTATTTTTCTGAGGGTCATGGAAGGGCTCCCCATTCCCCTAAAATTCTAGATGCATGAAATACCACCTGGAATTTAAATTGCGTAATTTTAGCCTAAGCTTCTGCTTTGTGTTATTAAAAAATCCTATGGGAGGATAAAATTTTAATCTGTTAGCAGTTATTATATCATTATGAATGAAAGATCTGAAAGAAGCCTTAGATAGGATGAGAGAAAGACATGAAGGTATCTGCCTAGCATATAAGGAGGAAATGGGGTGGTGCTGTGACGAATTCCTGATGAAAGGATCATTGAAGGTTGACATTAATTTCAGTTATGCCAATATTACATAGGATGTTTCATGGTAGCATGTGGGAATTTCCCCAGCATCAGGTATATACATGAAAGCAGCAAAGCATTTAATGTAACACTTAGAAGTGGTTGAAAAGGGGCATCAGCACTCTCACTTGGTCAAGGGGATGGCTTCATCCCAGTGGTTCTCACAGGGTGATCCCCAGACCAGCAGCATTAACATCACCAGAAAACTTGTTAGGAATGCCAATTCTCAGGTCCCACCAGACCTACCAAATGAGACACTGGTCATGCGGCCAGTCATCTAGGTTTCAGTTAGCCCTCCAGGTGCTTCTGGAATATACTCAAGATTGAGAATCATGGCTCCATCCCATCTTTTCATAGAAAAATTGAGAACAGCTTAATGAAAAGCCAGGCTGACTTGGTATCAATCCTATCTCCAATTTGTACTGACTCTAGGACCATGTCAAATGCTAACTCTAACCTTTAAAATGGGAATAATAATCCTACCTCCCTGGAACATTGAGATAATATATGAAAATCACCCTGCATGAAACCTAGCTCATGGCAGCAATCAAGAAGCATCGGTTATTATTAGTTGCACCCTCTCTCCTGCCTACTCAGTTACAGATCGCACACCTTGAAACTCGTGCTGGAGAGAGGGGCCTCCCATCCCTAGACAAAGTGTTAACTCTTTCTGTGACAAAGTGGGGTGCTGCCTGAAACATTATCCCATGTGGGAGCACATTATTAATCATATTTTTATTTCTAAGAATTGGTATTGCCCATCAGCATCAGCACAGATTATATTCAATCTCTTGTAACATTTTTCTTCTTAGGAGGGACACTGGAAAGTCAAAAATTGTGAAGAAACGCTGCTTTATATTTGTAAGAAAGCAGGCCAGGTCCTCTCTGATGCTGAATCAGGATGTCAAGAGGTGAGTGCTGTTAACATGGCAATTTAGGTACAGGGACTTCATAGCTAGAATATCAATTCCACCATCAATTCAAAGTGAATTTATCCATCTTTCTCCTCTCTCTCTCTCTCTGTCTCACTTTCTCTTTTTCTCTCTCTCTTCTCCCCTTCTTTCCTTCCCTCTTTTTTTTAGTCCTGAATCATTGTCTTTTGATCTTCTACATAGCATTACTTTTCTTTTAAGATTAAAAATGTAAATGATCCTGATAAACCATCTGTACAGTGACTATCCTGTGATGTGTAATACCCTGTCTCACACTTGGTTTTCTTTCTTTCCTTCCTTCCTTCCTTTTTTTCTTCCTTCCTTTCTTTCTCTTTTCTTTCTTTCTCTCTCTTTCTTTCTTTTTCTCTTTCTTTCTTTCTTTCTCTTTCTTTCTTTCTCTCTTTCTTGTCTTACTCCATCACCCAGGCTGGAGAGTGCAGTGGCGCCATTCCAGCTCACTGCAACATCCACCTCCCAGGTCTAGCAATTCTCATACCTCATTCTCCCAAGTAGCTGGGATTATAGGCATGCACCACTCTGCCTGGCTAATTTTTGTATTTTTAGTAGAGACGGGATTTTGTTATGTTGGCCAGACTGGTCTCGAACTCCTGACCTCAAGTGATCTGCCTCCTTGGGCCTCCCAAAGTACTGGGATTACAGGCTTGAGCCACTATGCCTGACCTATGGTTTTTCTAGCTTTCAAGTGAGATGTCAGAAAACAACTGTGTTTCTCTGCGTCAGAGTGAACTATGTTGTATCAGTCTCAACAGTTTTCCAGACCTGGTTTTTATGCAACTCTGCTTTAATTATTTTCTCTTCTAATCCAATTATTTATGTTACAATTGAACAATGACCCATCCCTCTAGAATCTTCATTTTATTTGTTAATCAATGTGTAAACATGTGAACTACTCGTCATACTCTAGCTGGATAATAGATGTGCCATAGCTGACATGCCACCATTTTATCCAATGATTACAATTTCTGCATTAGTTATAGCTGATCTCTGATTAATCTCTGCCTGATCTGAAATATTGAAGACGGGGCAGGGGCGAGGGTAGGAGGATTTGTCTTACTGTGGCTTTTTGGGAAACAGCGTGTTTTATTTTTGTTGAAAGGACAATTAACTTCTTACACTGCAGAAACAGAACTGATGTTCTATTCAAATTTTGTTCACTGCTTCCCTTTTCCAGCAAGCATTACCAGTACTTAAAGTTTCTGAGTTCATAGCCAGTTCTCCAGATTTGTGAGGAAATTTCCATTAATTTTATTATGCATCAGTCTATGGATGTGGTTTTCAAAGTTTTCTGTTTTTTAGAAAGTTGCTTCAATGCAATTCTCTAAACAGCCTGCACTGGAAAAATCATTTTGTAAACTCAATCTCAATAATATCAAAGCAAAAAAAAAGGTGATTTGTTTTTTCTTCTGAGTCACTTTTTTTGGGATTGGACAATATGAGCAATTCCTTCAGTTTTGTCACCACCATCCTTTCATTTAAAAATGAAATGGCACCTAGCGCACAAAAAGTTAACTGATATAATCAATTATCCTTCCCACATTCATTATGTGGACAAAGCCTTGAAGTAACAAGTCTGTTTTTCTAATTATTTTATGCTGCATCTTTTTTTCCCTCCCTTTTCTTGAGCCTGTTCAGTTATTGGATTTTTAAAATTTGTTTTGCTAAGCAAGCTATGATCTAAAATCTACTAATGAAGAAGAAATACATTGTCAGAAAAGTCAAGTTGCCAGCCTCCCTCTCTCTGTCCTTCCAAGTACAGGAGCAGTCTAATATCCCTGCTCCTACCCTGGAGGGATCCATGAAGGAGCTAGCTGTATGGAGCTGTCAGTTACTCACAGAGAGAAGACTGGGAGTAGAAGTGAAAGGAAGTGAGTTCAGAGCAGATCCTAGATGGCTGGATGTGGGAGCTCCTGTGCTTCACACCTCCGTTAATGATACATTTGAACTAACATAGGTGATTTCTAAATTAAGGTTTTCTTTAATTTACTGCAAGACCTAAATCTTTTCCAAGAAATTTATGAGAAATCATTTTATAACTAATCAAAAGCTGGCAAATATTGGCATGGCATAAAATAAAAAGTGTTTTAAAACTGGTGAATAAGTTAAAATAGATATAAATGATGTAATTTAATAACATTGGGAAAAAAGAACTAAAATAGCTCAGTTTAAATATAGAAGACGAATGAATGTATGTCTTCTGTACTGTATTATTTCAGATGAGATTGGGCATGTTCAGAGTGGTATGGCCATAGACTGTGCTGCATGATTTCAAAGAATAGTGCCACCCTTCTTTGTTCCCAGGGCTAAGACATAGACCTACATGTTTGTCATTTTTGTCTGAGTGCCAAAGCTTACGTTCTTCCTCTCTAAAAGGCCAGCCAGTTAATTTAGGAATAATCTCTACCAAAGAGAAAAGGAAAAAACACAAATATTGGCCATTCTGTATTTGGAAGCATTATGCTCCAACCAAGACCATCCTGAACTGTGCCAGAATTGGATTTCAGGCCCAGCTGATCCACTTGTTTGACTTTATTCAAGTCCCTAACTCAATGAATCTCAGTGGGATAACATGAAATAATCAGTATGAAAGTTGAAAAAAATCTATAATATTATCTAGATACATCTATTCTCTTTGTTTATGTTCTCTTTGCCCTCTGTTCAATTCTAAAATCTTTGTCTGTGTTGTCCTTCTCTGATTCTCAGAACAGCCCCATAAATGCTATTATTATCCTCAAATTGTATAGATGAAAAAACTAAGATATTAAACAAGGTTGCACAGTAGTGGAGCCAGAATTCAAACCCATGCGTTCTGACTCCAGAGTCAACACTTAATTTCTACCCTCCTGTCAGGGCCATTTATATGAAATTCTGTAAGCCAGAGAGAGAGAGAGAGAGAGAGAGAGAGAGAGACAGAGAGAGAGAGAGAGAGATCTTGAATGAGTGCCTTTTTATTTTCATTTGCTTTTAAGATTTTATATTTTAAGGTTTTAAGTTAATTTAAAAATTTAGGTTTTAAGATAATAAATAAATGTGGAAGTGGCTGTAGTTAATGGCATTACCAGATAGAATAAATATAAAAATATCAAGACAAAAATTCAAGGAGTTTTAAATGAGTAAGAGAAGAAAGTTATGTAGGTGGTAAAAGAGTATGCAAAAAGATCTCTTGGCATTTAACTAAATCAGAATGTGTCCTTAATTTCCCTTTTATGTTTTTAAGGGATGGGAGAGACATGGTGGATTCTGTTATAAAATTGACACAGTCCTTCGAAGCTTTGATGAAGCTTCCAGTGGTTATTACTGTCCTCCTGCACTTGTAACCATTACAAACAGGTAAATTAAACATTTATTTTAAACAGAAACAAGACTGCTTTGATGTGAGGGCTCTTGGAATGATAAAAATCTAGCTACAATCACAACTCATCAAAATCTAAATCATGCTCTACATCAAAGTATTAAATTATTTAAATGAGATTAATTTAAATTGTACTATGTTATTTCAGAATTGATTTTGAGTAATAAATAATAAAATTTAAGGTGACTTTTACTTTCTGTAAAGATTTGCTAATTATCCAGCTTTTTTAATATATTCAGCTGTGTTTAGATTTTATCCGCCTCCTGGGTTCAAGCAATTCTTCTGCCTCAGCTTCTCAAGTAGCTGGGATTACAGGCACCTGCCACCACACCCTGCTAATTTTTGTATTTTTAGTAGAGATAGGGTTTCACTACGTTGGCCAGGCTGGTCTCGAACTCCTGACCTCAAGTGATCCACCTGCCTCAGCCTCCCAAATTGCAAGGATTACAGACATGAGCCACCATGCCCAGCCAAAACACATTATTTAACAAGTCTTTTTTAAATGTAATGTATGTGAGTTGTATGGGGTCTTTTTTAGCAGAAAAGAAACAGTAAAATGTGGAGGATATTCAAATGCCTCACCAGCACTTCTTCCATCTATTTAATTTAGATTGAGACTTCTCTGTGCACATATATCTTCCTGATGCTGGCACAGAGACTGTGCCCTTTTTACACTCCATACAATCTGCAGCATGCTACCGATGCATAATATTTGTAGGGGATAAAAGTACCAACAGTGAAGGTGATCTCATATCACTATCAATGCCAGGAGGGCAGTGAGGGCTGGGACACCTGGGAGACCAAGTCTTCCTGGGGGAGACAGAAGCAGGGTAGAACTCCAGTGGTGCCACAGGAAAGTACACCTGCAAAGCAAATCATTTGCTTATTTGCCTAGACCATTGCCTTTAGAAATATTCACTGAATACCAGCAAATACGACAACTGGTTTTACCTAGAGATCCTTCCCACGTAAGTCTAATTTGTAGAGGAATTCCTGTATGATTTCTCTGCTCTTCCCACATCGGAAGTCAACATCCAAAACTGCCAGTATGTCCTTCCTCCTCTTGCCCTCTTACTTCCTTAACTTCTTTCCCAGCTTTTATTCCAAACAATGCACAAGAATACACACACACACACACACACACACACACACACACACACACACACATACACACACAAATGGATTGATAGCATTTGGCAAACTAAATCACCTGGCAAAAATTTTACTTTCAGGAGACCCTCTTGTCGGAATATAGCACTACCTTTAATGTATCTCAGCATTGTTTTTAGTTCTACCTTTCTCCTCCCAGGTTTAGCTAACAGGTAGTAGAAAGCCTTTATCAATTTATTAACTCACCCAAAAGGTTCCAAGAGCACCTTGGGTTGGAAGCCCCCTAATCAGTGAGTCAACATTAAACTTTACAGGAACCTGACCAATGAATCTGTATGCTCTTTTGTTCATTACAATTTAATCACTTTTTTAACCGAAAAAAATAAGTCTAATTGTTTTACCTGCTTTTTATGTCTTAGTCTCTTTTCTTTTTTTGTTTAAAGTTCATTGAGTGCCTGTTACATACCTGGCACTGTGTTAATTACTTATCGTATGTTATCTGACCACACAAAAAATTAATAGCCAAGAGTTGATTAGAAAATTATTTATTGAATACCTATTTTATGAGAAGCCCTATACTAAACTCTGACATGCTATACACAAGAAATAAAAGGCATGGTATCATTGTCCAGTCCTTTCTGAAACCCAGCAGCTGAAGAGATAGAGCATAGACCAAAGAAATAAGTAAAAAAGGTAGAATAACACAATAGGTGGATAAACTCACAGTGACATTACAGATAACCCATAGCGCCAAAGTGACTGAGGCTAAGGCAGAAATGTGTTAGAACAAATGCTTCATATTCTATGAGCCCTTTGGGGACCCCATACAAATGATAGAAAGTATCTGGGAAAAAATCTATTTTATTTTCCCCCAAACTGGATACAAGACTATGTTGTGAATACTTTAAATGTTTTCTCTGGTAAACTGTATTCAGTAGCCAGCAACTGAATAGCCAGAAACTGCTCCAACTCTAAAGCAGAACTGTGGCATTGGGAAGTTTGTTTTTATCCCAGTCTTGGCCTCCTAAGCCTGTCACCAACCAAGCCCTGAGGGAGTACACATGAGCAGGAATGTAGCATCTGTCCAAGTCAGTTAACATATACTAATGCTACCCCCAAAACATGTCTACGTTCAAAGCAGTAACTCCCACACAGGACTCATGAGTTGAAGGGCCAGTGCTCTTGATTTTTAATCATTCAGACCGCATCAGGGAAGAAACAAGGAAGGGTCTACACTGTACTGCTTTTGACTGACAGTACACATTGGAATTTTCTCCAACAGCGTCTTTTGTCTGAGAAGGTTGGGCAGTAGACGGAAAATCTCTCAGATCCAGCAGCGTCCACTAGCGGCCATGGTAATCATTTTCTTCCATTACTGAGTTCCTGTTTGAGTTAAGACACTCCTGTCACTCTTCAGTACCCAAGCTTGTAGTTGCTAATTGATTTTCCACTCTTCTGCACAATGGAATGACAGGTTTGATGGGCACAATTAGAACCACCTGCTACAAATTACTTATTTCTTTTGTGATCAGGCAACTGCTTCTGGTCTAGGACTTTTAACACTTTGCAGAATAGAGAGGGGAAGAAAAACAGGTCCTTATTGTTGAATAACAAATTTTTATTTGCTTGCCTACAGTTACAAAATTTTTTCAGGCCTGGCTACTTTGCTTCCAGACAAAGCATGAATGTAAAACTTGAGTTCCAAAAGTATAATGGATAATTGGCTAAATCCATGTGTATCTTAATTTTGAATCAATCAGCCATGGAATATTGGCACAAAATAATCCAAATGGCATTCAATTTTGTGAATTTTGCCAAAAGTGAGAAATTCTGCAATATCTCATTTTCTCCTAAGTTTACTTTATTTTAATTTATTTTTGAGACAGGGTCTCACTCTGTTCTCCAGGCTGGAGTATATGGTGCCTTCATGGCTCACTGCAGCTTCAACCTCCTGGGCTCAAGTAACCCTCCTGCCTCAGCACCCCAAGTAGCTAGGACTATAGGCATGCACCACCATGACTGGTTAATATTTTTTAAAAAATTTTTAGAGACAGATTATTGCCTTGTTGCCATGGCTGGTCTTGAACTCCTGGGCTCAAGCAATCCTCCTGCCTCAGCCTCCCAAAAGGCTGGGATTATAGGTGTGAGCCACTGTGCCTCTCCTAAGCTTAAATGTGCATTATTTTAAAGCATTTTTACAGCTCTGCCATTTTCCTGCAACTGTCATATCTCCCCAAAACACTTTTGCAGCTAACATGTTTTCATTGTAGTAAAATATACATAGCACACACACAAAGATAAATTCACCATGTTAGTCATTTTTAAGTGTGCAGTTCAATGGCATTAACTGCATTCACGTTGTTGTTCACCTGCTACCATCATCTATCTCCAGAACTTTTTTCATCTTCCCAAACTGAAACTGCATACCCATTAAACAATAGCTGCCTATTCTCCCTTCCTCCCAGACCCTGGCAACTACCATTCTATTTTCTGTCTCTGAGTTTAACTATGCTAGGTATCTCATATAAGTGGAATTATGTTTTTCTGTGTCTGCTTTATTTCACTTAGCATGTCCTCATGGTTCATTCATATAGTAGAGTCAGAATTTCCTTTCTGTTTAAGGCGAATTAATATTCTATTGTATGCATATACACATATTGTTTATCCATTCATCCATTAATGGGCATTTGGGTTGCTTCCACCACTGGGCTATTGTGACTAATGCTGCTATGAACATGAATGTACAAATACTCTTTGAGTCCTGCTTTCAATTCTTTGGCATATATGCCTATAAGTGAAATTGCTGGATCGTATGTTAATTTAATTTTCTATTTTTTGAGGAACTGCCATACTCTTTTGCATAATGGCTGCAGTATTTTCCATTCCCACCGGTAGTGCATAAGAGTTCCAATTTCTCCACCTCCTGGCCAATGCTTGCTATTTTCTGGTTGTTTGTTTTGTTTTGATAACAGTCGTCCTACTGGGTGTGCAGTGGTATTTCACTGTGCTTTTGAGCTGCAGTTCACTAGTGATTGGTGATGTTGAACATCTTTTCATGTGCTTATTGGCCATCTGTACATCTTCTTTGGAGAAATGTCTATTATTCAAGTCCTTTGTCCATTTTTAATTGGAATGTTTGTCTTTTCTGTTGTTTAGTTATAGGAATTCTTTATATATTCTGGATATTAATTCCTTATCTGATGTATAACTTACAAATACTTTCTCCCATTTTGTGGCTTGCCTTTTCATTCTATTGATAGTGTCTTTTGATGCACAAAGTTTTTAAATTTTGATGAAATCCAATTTTATTCATTTCTTATTTTGTTGCCTGTGCTTTTGGTGTTATATACAAGAAATCACTGCCAAATACAATGTTATGAAACTTTTTTCCTATGTTTCCCTTTAAGAGTTTTATAGTTTAATCTCTTATGTTTAGGTCTTTAATCTCCTTTGAGTTCATTTTTGTGCATAGTATAAGGTAAGGACCTGACTTCATTCTGTTGCAAGTGGATATCTAGTTTTCCCAACACCGTTTGTTGAGAAGACTGTCCTTTCGCCACTGAACAGTCTTGGCATCCTTGTTGAGAATCATTTGACATATATGCAAGGGTTTATTTCTGGTCTATTCCACTGGTCTATGTGTTAGTCTTTATGCTAGTACCACACTGGTTTTTGTTTTGTTTTGTTTTTGAGACAGGGTCTCACTCTATCACCCAGGCTGGAGTACAGGGTTGCAATCACAGTTCACTGCAGCCTTGACCTCCTAGGCTCAAGTCATCCTCCCACCTCAACCTCCCTAGTAGCTGGGACTACAGGTATTCACCACCACCGCCCCCAGCAATTTTTATTTTTTATGTTTCGTAGCAACAAGATCTCACTGTGTTGCCAAGGCTGGTCTGGAACTCCTGGGCTCAAGCAAGCTGCCTGCCTTAGCCTCCCAAAGTGCTGAGATTACAGGCATGAGCCAATATGCCCAGCCCACACTGTCTTGATTACTGTAGCTTTGTAGTAAGTTTGGAAATCAAAAAGTGTGAGACCTCTAACTTTTTTTTTTCACAATTACATTGGCTATCCAGGGTTCTTTGAATTCCCATATAGATTTTAGAATGAACTTTTCTATTTCTGAAAAAATATCATTGGGATTTTGATAGGGATAGGGATTGCATTGAATGTATAGATCACTTTGAGTAGTATGAGCATCTTAACAATATCAAGTCTTCCAAGCCATAAACACGGAATTTATTTCCATTTCTTTGTGGCCTCTTTAATTTCATTCAGCAGCATTTTGCAGTTTTCAGTATACAAGTCTTTCACCTTGTTGGTTTAGTTTATTCCTAAGTATTTGGGGGGCACTAATATAAGTGGTTATTTTCTTAACTTCCTTCTCAGATTGTTCATTGTTAGTGTATAGAGACACAGCTGATCTTTTTGCAACTTCTCTGAATTCATGTATTAGTTCTAACACGTGTGGGTTGTGTGTGTGTGTGTGTGTGTGTGTGTGTGGAATGCAATTAACTTTCTTTTAAAAAACACATTGTAGTTATCCTTTTAAAAAATTATACAATAGATGCATTCTCATTGGTACATATTTGAGTAAGCAAGAACATAGACTAAGAAGTGAAAGCGCCCCCTTGCCTCCACATTTTTCTCCTCCCAGCCAATCTATCTGCCCTCCCCCTGGATTTGCTCTTCCAGGTTTATTTCTTCTGTCTATATTAAGTATATTTTCTAAGTCTATATTTCTTTTCTAACCTTTTACAAGAGACAATATCAAAAACGTAACATTTCTAGTTTTTGAGGAACACCACCAGAAACCTGTGACAAAGGTGGTCACAATGTGTATCTACCACTTAAAAACTACTGATATTCTACTTCCATTCTTTATTTAAAAGAAAAAGAAATTGATTATTTTTATATTAGTTCAGCAACAAAGTTGTTATTTGAAAATGGCATCAGAAATATTAACAATTGGCCAGGCACAGTGGCTCATGCCTGTAATCCCAACTCTTTGGGAGGCTGAGGCAGGTGGATCACAAGGTCAGGAGATCAACACCATCTTGGCCAACATCCTGAAAACTTGGCCAACATACAAAAAAAAAGAAAAAAAAATTTTTTTAAATTAAAAAAAAAAATTAGCCAAGAGTCTCTACTAAAATGCAAAAAACTAGCCTGGCGTGGTGGCAGGCGCCTGTAATCCCAACTACTCAGGAGGCAGAGGCAGGGGAATCGCTGGAACCTGGGAGGCGGAGGTTGCAGTGAGCAGAGATCACGCCACTGCACTCCATCCTGGCAACAGAGCAAGGCTCTGTCTCAAAAAAAAAAAAATTAACAGTTGTATCATTGGGAGAAATCCAATTGCAGTTACTTAGTTCAAAACTGAGTCCTCCCTGAAGGGATCTCCCACTTTCTCATGTAATATAAAGACTGCTACTATTTTTAAAATTGAAGTAGCTCTAGTGAAGCTACTTCCAATGCATTACTTTTTTCAATCCCTTGTTTTAGACAATACAAATGCACAGTTATTTTTGTTGACTGCTAAATACTATGTTAGTCAAAGACGAAAAAGTCTTTTCTTTTTAGCTACATACATCACTTGCCCACCTGATGAAGAAATACAATGTTCAATTAGAGATTAGTATAAAATACCTCCTTTTAAAGCATGCACTTTTTGAAATACAAAATGTTTATTCTGGAATGAAAAAAATTGTCAATGCATGCTAAAAATATGTAATTGCCATCTTCAATTGGATTTTTTAAATTAAAATTTAATGTTCATCAACATAAGCAAATATTTTCATCAGACTTAGAAAAGTTTAATCTGTGTTTTTCTTGTTTACAGTAAAAAAAAACACTCTTGATTTCTTACCCTTTTTAAAGAGTTGATTTCTTTCTATTCTAAGAATTAAGAATTATTCCCCTGGCCAGGTGTGGTGGCTCATGCCTATAATCCCAGCACTCTGAGAGGCCAAGGTCGGTGGATCAGGAGGTCAGGAGATTGAGACCATCCTGGCCAACATGGTGAAATCCCATCTTACTAAAAATACAAAAAAAAAATTAGCTGGGTGTGGTGGCACATGCCTGTAGTCCCAGCTACTCAGGAGGCTGAGGCAGGAGAATTGCTTGAACCCAGGAAGCAGAGATTGCAGTGAGCCAAGATCGTGCCATTGCACTACAGCCTGGGCAACAGGAGCAAAAAAATCCATCTCAAAAAAAAAAAAAAAGAATTATTTCCCTATAAAGTTTGATTTTCTAGGTAAGTACACAATAAACAAAATACATTTTGTTTTCTTTAAAGAATAACAAACAATTATTACTTTACTGAATCTCTTAGAGATAGCTTGCTATTCTGGATCAAATTATAATATAAAGAGATGTGCATGGCCAGACTTGGTGGCTCATGCCTGTAATCCCAGCACTTTGGGAGGCTGAGGGAGGTGGATCACAAGGTCAGGAGTGAGTTAGAGACCAGCCTGACCAACATGGTGAAACCCCATCTCTACAAAAAAAAAAAAAATTAGCCAGGAATGGTGGCGCACATCTGTAATCCCAGCTACTCAAGAGGCTGAGGCAGGAGAATCACTTGAACCTGGGAGGGGGAGGTTGCAGTGAGCCAAGATCATGCCACTGAATTCCAGCCTGGGTGACAGAGCAAGACTCTGAAAAAAAAAAAAAAAAAAGATGTGCATATGGCTATTTTTGGTTCCTCAAGTCATGACATTTGAATTAAACAACCTCAGTGAAACCAGACAAAAAGGCCAGATATTGTAAAACTCTAGAATATTCTCTTATGAATAATTCTAAAACACAGGGCCAGAAAAGACTTTGAAAGGTCATTTGCTGTATTACTGTAATACAGAGTTTCATAACACTTTTAGTATTTGAAACCAAATAGAGAGTGGTAAAGAATATAAAATTAGGTAGGGCGGGGTGGTTTACGCCTATAATCCCAGTACTTTGGGAGGCTAAGACAGGAGGATCACTCGTGCCTGGGAGTTTGAGACCTGTCTGGGCAACATAGTGAGATCCTGTCTCTACAAAAAATAAAAAACCAGCCGGGTGTGGTGGTGTGTGCCTGTAGTCCTAGCTACTTGGGAGGCCAAAGTGGGAGGATCACTTCAGCCCAGGAGGTTAAGCCTGGAGTGAGCTGAGATCGCACCACTGCACTCCAGCCTGGGTGACAGAGTGAGACCCTGTCTCCAAAAAAAGAATGTAAAATGTCCTCCTGTTTCTTTATGAGTTGAAAACAGACACTCAAGAGATTTCATGCTGTTATCGAGACTTAGGTTTTTTACAATATATGCTTTAGAAGACATACATGTTTGCTGAAATTCTTTCCTAACAGGCCATCTTCTAAATTGGACTAGGAAAATTAGAATTCTGTTTTGATTAGAAGGTGTTAGGCTTTGATGCATGAGTATTACATGTGACTAAAGATACACTTACCAATTTAAAAAGTGGGTTTCTATTGTTTTAAGCAATGATAAATGGAGATAAAATATCAAATTGGAGTGGACTAAATAAATCTACAATTAACGGGGTAAAAAAATAATAATACAATACTCAAGGCCAAGTTTACAGACAACATAACTTCCCTGCATTATCTCATAAATGCCATCGTAGAAGCTAATGGAAGAGCCAGCAATGGCCCCCAAGTATAGAACCTGCACAGAAAACAGTGGTCCTGGCAGTAGCACCTGTGGGGCAATATCTCGCTGATCTCTAACACGTCAATTTCAGGATTAAGTGGGGATCCTGGCTACTTATCCCCCTCGTAGGGCGTGCAATGGGTCTGTGGCTCGCTTTTTCTGTGCCCCACTGCTCGAACTCCTAGGGGGAGCATGCAGAAAGGCAGGCTGTGGGCTCCGACCCCACAGCAGCATCTAGGGTTGAGTGTTTACAAGTCCTGAAGCCCCAGTGGGCGTGTGTTACAGAATGCTCTTTCAGTTTAGCGTCCGTAGACGTAGGTGGCTTCTGGCAAGGACAGAGTGGGCTTTCTGTATTCCGGGTTCTTGCCTTGGTGTACCGGAAAAAATCAGATTACACGTGGGCTTGGAGAATGGGTGCAAAGTTTTTTATTGCTTGGTGGTAGCTCTCAGGGAGGAGGATGGGGAGGCCAGCAGGGGGATGGAGTGGGAAGGTGATATGCCCCTTGAGTCGGACACCCAGCGGCGGGCTCTCCCTCCACACCCTGGCCAAACTCCCACTTCGTTCTTCCCGTCGATGGCCTGCTGGCATCTGCTGGTGCCTGTCGTGTGCTCTTCCGCTGTGTGTTCCTCTGCCGCTAATCACTCTTCCCGCTAGAGTCTGGGTGGGGGTTATAGGCACAGGATAGGGGCGGGCCAGGGTGGTCTTGGGAAGTGCAACATTTGCGCAGGAAAACAGAAAAGCTTGTCCTACCTAGGTCCGTGGGCACAGACCAGGGGTGGAGCCCTAACCAGGGACCCCGCCCTTCTCCTCCCAGCACCTTCCTCCCCCACTTTTCCCGTATTACTACTCTGCCTCCCAGGAGGTAGAGAAAAGCAGATCGCATATTATTGAGAGCAGGAACCAACAGAAGTGTAAGGAAACTTACAACAGCATGTAGGCAATATTTAGTCTTCTATACGTTCCTTTTGAAGCACATCTATGTAAGATTCTACCAGTATGATCTGGGTAAAAAAGAACTTTTCTTATTTCAAATGTGTGCTATTTAGGTTATTAACAGAGTATCGGCAGAAAATATTTTCTAAAGCATGATGAAAATTCATATTCCCTGCAAAGATGAGTACCATAGATGCCTAAGATCTCTAAATGTTGCTAATAATATCTGTAAGGCACTTAAAATTTTTGCTTCTTTTTATTCTTTTCTCTTTTTATCTTCTATTTCCATTGAGACTCCTCTTAAATGACACCATTGCATTTGCTTCCCTTAGCAAGTTAAGGATGCACGGTAATGAAAAAAACCACCAAAATTGAATGAAAAGGTCTAATTTGCCTTCTCATTAGGTTTCCTGGGTAATGGCTTCAGCCTTTTATTTCCCATTGACTCAGCAGATATGCCCAGAAGTCACCAGGTTCAAATGTGTTTCTTCTAACATTATATGTTCTAAAAATAGTTTTCTCAAGATAGTTTCAACTTAGCTGAGAGGTTCAATGCTAGTCAAATTTTAATAGTCATGTTTTTCTTAGTAGATGTGCATGTGGAAGCATGTATGAGAGTTTTCTAGATCCTGCTTTTGGCACATTCATACTGGAAAGGGGGCACTGCCACCAATCGTTGAACAGTAATTCATTCAGCTGTTTGGGAAATAGTTTAGTGGATGTACGGTCTTAGATTAATTCCTAGGCTTTTACATTTTTCTTCAGTGAAAATGCAGATTTAAACACATTTGAATAAGCTGAGGCCTATCTGTGCCTATGAACACACTGATTTGGGAGGCACAAAATTGCTACTTTAATTTCTGTTTCTTTCTCCCCAGGCAAGTGTGGTAGGTGGGTGCATGTGAACTCTCTATTAGTAAATGCTCATTCAGAAAAGCATAATATCTTTCCTCCTCCCTCCTACCCACCCTTACCCCATGCATATTGTGGCATGGCATGTGTAGTGTGTGGCCTAACCACAAAACAGCTCACATGGTATTCCAAGAAATGCATTTGGCCATGTGAACTTTACCACCTATGCTTTGAAACTGGAGCTGGAAGAATTAAGTACCATATGCAAGAGTCATATTCTCCTCACTCATGTATTTCTGGGAATTGCAGTGACATTTGGCATTTATTAGTAATGTTCAGGGTCTTTGGGTGTTTTTCTGCTCCATGTTCTAAAGAATTAATGAGAAAGGCTTACTCTGGGCCATTCTATGCACTTCATTATGTTTTAATGACATTTTTTATTGCCCAGAAACTTAATAAAACCACTTCTGTTTTCCCCTTTTAAGGTTTGAACAGGCTTTTATTACCAGTCTGATCAGTAGTGTGGTAAAAACGAAGGACAGTTATTTTTGGATAGCTCTTCAAGACCAAAATGATACAGGGGAATACACTTGGAAGCCAGCAGGGCAGAAACCCGAGCCGGTGCAGTACACACACTGGAACGCACACCAGCCCCGTGAGTAGAGCGTGCTATACCACCAACCCTCCCTCACCTCTGACTCCTGTTTTCTTTACTCCAAATTCTTTCCACCCCTTGGTCCACCTCCCTTTTCCCTTTCTTCATGTTTTCTTAATGCCTAAATCAACTACAATAATCAGCACAGGTTCACAGGGGATGACATGTGGCTGATCTTTGGTTTTATTTATTTATTTATTTGGAGACAGGATCTTGCTCTGTCACCCAGCCTGGAATGCAGTAGTGCAATCTTGGCTCACTGCAGCCTTGACCTCCTGGCCTCAAGTGCTTCTCCCACCTCAGTCTTCCCAGTAGCTCCCACAGGCATGAGCCACCACACCCAGCCAATTTTTTGTATTATTTGTAGAGACAGACTGGTATTGAACTCCTGGGCTCAAGCAATTCTCCCGCCTCAACCTCCCAAAGTGTTGGGATTACAGGCATGAGCAAAATTGCCTTGCTTGGTGGTCATTTTTAAAAGAATAATCTGTATTTGATATGTTCAAGGTATAAATTCATTGCTCAAGACCACTACTGCCTGTTATTAGCAGCAAGTCCAGTTTCTCCCTCCTAAAGTCTTTCTCCTCACCTGCACCCCACACTGTCTAAGAATCTCAAACACTTACTCAGTTCAGAATGGTCAGTTATCCTTCAAAGTACAGTGGATGGACACATATGGGTACATCCAATAAGTTCACAGTCACGGCCTGTGGTACCTTAGCCAGGATTCCAGCGTTAACAGCTCTACTAGTTCATCCTCAGGTGTTTGGCTCTGAATCTCAAGGCATGAAACTGTGCCAGGTTGGTCAGTACCAGAAAAGCTGATGGCTTCCGCTACAGCCTACACTAGAACCAGTCTCTGTGGAACAAGCCATTGTATTAAGCTTAGGTCAACAGCCTAGACCCAACACCCCCTGTACTTCAGGGTGAGTTCTTGCTTGCCAGGATCTCGATCACGGCTATGCCAGAGACAACAGGAAACAGTTACCAAGTTCAAATCTAGAGGAAATGGATTACGGGCTCTTTCCTCCCTGAAGGTCCTGAGCTCTTTGTACAAATTAGTCTATTGCATCCTCAGAGCTCTATATACCATGGTAAAAAAAAAAAAAAAAAAAAAAAAAGAAAAGTGTTTGCTAAACCACAGGGGAGAGATACCTAGTGGCCTCAAGCTAAAATATAAAAGAGGCCACACAAGCCCTGTTTCTCATAATTATAAAAGTCCAGTCCAAGATGGTTTGCTAATCTTAACTCTAGACAGTGGTTGGCAAGCCATCACCTATTTTTAAAATGCAACAATGAAATCATGAATATATTCTCACTATAAATAATGTGACCATATACCTCACTTGCCCAGAGCAGTTCTAATTCATGTCTGTTGTCCCAGAGCGATTAACAGCATGTATTTTTACTCCAAATTTTTCTGGTTTGAATGGTAAATTATGTAGATGCTCTAATTATAGAGAAGCATGCTGAGTAAAATGTGGAAGTACTCCATTACATCTTTCTCTTCACTTCCCCAACATCGATACATTTCTCTTTTTAGAAATAACCACTGTTAACTGTTTGATGTGATCCTGCTGGTGTTTGTCTATGCATTTAAATACATATATGCATATGTACTTTTTAAATGGATATAAGAATTGCATGTTTCTGTTATTTGCTTTTTTTAACTTAGCAATCTGTCTTGGAGAACTTTCCACATCAATATTTATTAAGTCAACATTTTAAACAGATACATAGAATTTCATGGTATGTAGGAGTATGTAGGACTCATAATTTGCTTTGCCATGACCCTGTTGAGGAACAATGGTTTAAATTCATTTTCTTTTCTGCTACAAAAGTGTTACAACAGATATCTTTATGTTGATGCTGCTGTGCATAAATATGAGCATATTGGCCTAAAAGTGGGCATCCTATTAAGGCATTATCAATTTATAAGCTCATCTAACAAAATTTGAGGGTGCCAATTTTCCCACATTTCTGTCCATACTGAACGTAACAACCTTTTACATTTTTGCCAATTTGATAGAATAAAAAGTTTTATCATTGTTTTAATTTCTACCTTTTCATTTAGTAATTTGAGCAATTGTTCATATTTGTACCATATATCTTATTTTTGTTTGTTTTGTTTTTCAGCTGTGTGGTCATATAATTTGATCACTTTCTATTTTTATTTTGGACACTTTCTATTTTCTCATTGATTAGTGGAAATTTCATTGTAGTCTAAATAAAAATTCTACATATCTATTTGCCTTTTAATTGATATGTTTTGTCCCACATAAATGTTAAACTTTTGTAGTAAAATACGTTTATAGTTTTCATTTTATCTTTACAGATTTTTATGTTTTCTACTGGCTTTCCTCAACCAAAGAGTATAAAAATGTAATATTGCATATATGTCAATAGAGCATGTTAAATGTGTTGTCTTATATTGTCTTCTAATACTTTTATAGTTTTTTTTAATGTATAATTTCTATTGATCTGAGGTTTTTAAAAGTATATCTAGGAGATATCTCATTTTAATTTTTCTAAACAGAAACCAATTTCAATACTATATACTAAGTCCACCTTTCATATGCTGATTTGAAATACCGTAATAAACATAAACTACATTCTGATTTTCTGTTTCTCTTCCAATAGCACGAACGTAATTCAAGCAGTGTGATATTTAAAGAGAAGCAGAAAGAATAGAATCAATGTAGCTGAAAAGAGAGTAGTAATACAAGAATATAATTTCTATTATTCTTAGTTTGCTTGGAGCTCTTTTTAAAAATTATTAATAGATGTTAATTTTTACTCAGCACTCTGAATCTATTAAGACAATCCTAAGGTTTTCTCCTTTAATCTCCTAATGTGACAAATTGCCTTATAGTAGTAAACCAGCTTTGTACTGTTGGGTAAACTTAACTTAGTGATATGTACTTTAATACATCTCTGGGTTTAGTTTGCTAGTACAAAGCTTCGCATACTATAATGTACATAAGGATATCCTGTAGATGTTGAAGAAGTTAAAATTCTGATTTAGTAGATCTAGGGTAAAGTCCAAGACTCTGTAGTTTTTAAAAAGCTCCTGGGTGCTGCCTGTGTTGCAGGTACACAAATAATCTTTGAGTGGTAAAACATTCATATTAGGTTTATGATTTTTGCAACCTTTTTCATAGGGAAAACTGGTCTATATTTCTTCATTTGTATACAGCTTAAGCCTCATGATTATGCTACTTTCACAGAACGGATTACAGAGTGTTTACTTTTATTCTCTATAGAACTATATAAACGTTTATTAGAATATGCCTCATATTTTATATGGGAAATTTTCAAACCACTAATTCAATTTCTGTAATGCTTATAAAACTATCAAGGCTTTCTATTTCCTTTCAAGTGCTGCTTGGGTTGTATTCCACTAGTAGAATATTGTAACTTTTCAATTTAGAATACATTTTAACTTCCAATATGAATATGATTTCAACCCATGAATTATTTAGAAGAGGTGTTTTTCTTTAATTTCCCAAAATACAGGTGTTTCTAGTTCCTTTTGTTGTCGATATCTAATTTAATTGCACTGTGGTCAGGAAATACGGTTTGTTTGGTGCCTGTCCTTTCAAATACAAAGTTGGCATTATGGCCTTGCATGTGATCATTTTTATAATATATATATTCTGTATGTACTTGAAAAGGTTGTATATTCTGCTTTTGCTACATGAAATATTGCATACATGTCAACAGATTATGTTAAATGTGTTGTTCAAATCATCTATAACCTCGATGTTTTTTGCCATTGTGATCTATCAATTACTGAGAGTTAAATATCTCCCTCTACAATGGTGAATGTATGATCTTCTCCCTGTAGTTCTGTCAGATTTTTATATTACATACTTTTTAGGCTATTTTATTATTAGGAACATACAAGTTTAGAATTGTGAAATCATACCTGTGGTGTCAAAATCGGTATAGTATTGCGAGTGACCCTCTTGTTCTCTCAAAATTATTTTCTCCTTAAAGTTAATTTGTCCCTGAATGTAGCTACAGTAACTTTTTAAAAATTAGTATTGGCCTAGTACATATTTTTTATTTTTTCTAACTTTCAATATTTTTGTGTCCTTAATGTATTACTTATAAACAGCATATAACTAAATCTTTAAAACTCTATTCATACACTCTTTGTCCATAACTGGAGAGTTTGATTTACTTATATTTTTTGTGATTATGTATATAATTGGATTTATTTCTTCCATTTTATTATATCCTTTCCATTTATCCTGCACTTTTTAGTCATTTTTTTCTCTTCTTTCTTGCTATCTTTTGAATTTATCTTTTTCTCCTTTTCTCATTTCATTCTTTCCCCTTTACTTATCTGGAAGTTGTATTATCTAAATCTATTTTTTATATGTTATACTAGCTATTCAACATGCATTCTTAACAAAATGAACAATATCAAAAGTTATTCACTGTCTTTGCTCTCATATTTAAAAAGATTATATTTTGCTATTGCTGTCTAGTTTTGAAAATTCTGAACTGTTTCATTTCTGTTAGCCATTATTTTGTTATTTTTGCAATGAATATTTGTTTAGATGTATCCATATGCTAGTGTACCATTCTTTCTGTCATCTGGGACACCTTCAGTTTCGCATCCTTTTCATTAGACTCCCTCAACCTGAATAGTTGGTTTTACAGAAATCTGGAAATTTTTCAAGCATTGTCTCTTCAAATATTGCCTCTCCTCATTCATTCTCATATCTCCTTTTATTATTCCAATTACTCAGTCCCTCCTCCATGTTTGTTAATATTTTTAAAATATTTTCTACCTCTCGGTCTCTCAAGGATATATTTTAAATAACTTCATGAATTATTTCAGTTCACTGATTCTCTCTTCAGCCAGATCTGTTCTAATTAAATTTTATTTTTTAGCTTTCAGTGTTAGGTATTACATTGTTTTCATTTCTAGAAAGTCTATTTCTGTTTTAAATTTGTGTTTGTGGCTCTTTGTAGTTGCTTCTTTCCTACTCATATTTTTAAGATTCTCTTTTATTTCCTTAAACATATCCAAGTTATTTTGTATTTGGTTTCTAATAATCTCATACCAGAAGTTTTATGAGTCTGTTTCTGAATTTCATTTCTTTCACTTTGTGAGTTTTGCCTGGAGCTACTCATTTTTCTTTGTACTTTATTTAGGAGAGTTCCCTCATCCCTAGGTTGAAGTTGGGCTCCTCCAGTGAAAATTACCATGTGTTTTCACCACTCAGCTTGAGGCATTACCAACTAAGAACCACTTTAAAAACTTTGAGGTTTTGTTGAACACATAGGTAGTATGAATTCAATGACTAACCTGCATGAAGTTTGGGTTGTAATTACAAATTCTTTATAAAGTTTTTTCTTTTCTTATTCACTGCCACGATTGACAGAGACAAGTTTCCTTAGAACAGCTGAGTGAGTTTATTCTCATGTATGCTTACCAAAGGTGGCCATTTGGGATCCTATTTTACACAGGTTTCTTCCATTAGACTTTTCACTTTGTGTATCTCTTAGGCCTCATCCCCTTTCCCTCAAAATCTCCATGCAACTCTCAAAGCAGATGCTCAAGGTCTCCAGATTAGAAAGAAACCTTTAGGGTAAATTTCACTAGGAAGGTAGTTTGGCTTCCATGGTTCATACTTTTACCTCATTTGAGAGCTCTACAGATTTGTTTATTTTATGCTACATATTTATGAAGATGTTTTCAAAATGTTTTATCCAGCATTTCAACTAGTTCAACTGAAAGAACCTTTTAGGGTACCTAATCTGCTGGCTGTTTCTCATAGCATCATTTATTTTAACACATGAGATTTTAGGATAGAGAAGAGAGAAACACATGTATTCAGTCTACTACCCAGTCTTTGAGATGTCTCCCTCTGTGTTTTTTAAAAAAAATTTTCTTGTATAACCCTGTTGCATAATTAAAGTTATTCATTCAATAAACTTTTATAAGGCATTTGTATGACAAGGGACATTTAAAAATTACCTAATGTACATGCCTTTATGCTGTTATAATCTGGGAGTGGCGATAGCAAATACAATAAATAACTTGTATATAGATGTCTTAGTCATTCCTGCTACTACAACAAAATATCACATATTGGGTAATTTATAAACAACAGAAATTTGTTTCTCACGGTTCTAGAGGCCAAGTCCAAGATTAAGGTGCTAGCAGATTCAGTGCTGCTGAAGACCTTCCAGCAGCGCCCTCACATGGTGGAAGGGCAAAAAAGCAAAAAGGGACTAGAACACTCCCTCAGCCTCTTTTCTAAAAGCACTAATCCCATTCATGAGGATGGAGCACTCATGACTTTATCACTTCCCAGAAGGCCTTGCCTCTTAATACTATCACACATGAATTTTGGTGGGATATATTACATTCAAACCGTGACAACAGGAAAATATGTGGTGAGTGTTGTAAGAAGTATAGAATAAAGTACTCTAATAGTTAAATGAAGGGAGGATTAATTCCCATTGAAGTTATCATAAAAGTTCAAGAGGAAGTGGCCTTTCACCTGGGATTAAAAATGTCTGAAATATAGTAGGATTTAGTGGTTAAAGAAAAAGAATTTTCTCAGCAGGAGCAAATATATGGGGCAACTTTGAGAAATTTTAGGAGCACTGTGTAATTAAAGAGTAAGATATATGGAAAAGAGTTCAAATCCCAGCTATATGATCTCAGGGAAGTTACTTAATCTCTCCATTTCTCAGTTTCCTCTTCTTTAAAATAAGGGCAATAATAGTGTCTACCTCACAGAATTGTGAAAATTAAAGGAATTGCTACATAATTATTATAAATAATCTACCATAATTTACAATTAGTTGTAAATAATTAATTTATACTCATTTACAATTAATTATTTATAATATAGTATTAATTGGTATAATTAATAATAATAATATTGATTATTTATAATACATTATAAATAATTAATAAATAGTCGGCTTTTTTATTGCAGAGAATTAATTTGCAAGATTTTACCTGAAGCTACAGGCAGTGACATCGCTAGCCTATTAGGGTTCCTCACCCATACATTCTAAGATGTAGGACCTATTCTGTGCTGGGCCAGCCATCCATGTGAGCACCCTGGGAAACCATAGAGCTTTAAAGGAAGGTCTGATTGTGGCCTACATGCTTACATTTCTCCAACACTTACGAGCGAGTGTTAAATATTTTTTTTAAAAAATTCCTTTAGACATCCTGATGTTAGAAGAAAGAAAAAAGAGAGAGATCAAAGAAAGTCAGTTTACATTTATATTATCTCTGTTAAATACATGGTTTAGAATTTTGTACTTTTGAAGACTTCCAGTTCCCAGTCCAGCAGATAAGAAGCTTAGAAGTTGCTACATCATCCTAATGAGTAAAGAGATGAAAAAACTGAAAAATCGACAACTCCTCTTAGATCCATCACAAGACAAACCACTGCCGACCAAAAGTAGAGAAATAGGAAGATGCAGAGAATCACAACTTTCTGGAGAAGAAACACACAGACAGAAACCTCCAGAAGAACCAGTGCTGGGAGAGGAATATCTGAACTATCACTGATAAAATTGCTGGCAGCTCAACACAGACAATTCTGAGGGTTAAATACCCCAGGGGACCCAGTCATAGGAGAGCCCCACACTTTTGTGAGTTTTATCTCCAGGCAATCTATCAGGTTATCACAGTGAAATATCAGAGAAAAATCCCCTAATGCTTCCAGCAGAGGGAGAGGAAAAGGAACTATTTTGAAACAGAGCAAAGCATTCTGTTCTTAACAAGGCCCCGCCTCAGGAGAGGTTATTTTACCAGAGACTGCCTCTGGAGTTTTATCAGAACCTGACTTATCTGGAGGAAGGGAAATCTGCAACTCCAGCCAGCTCCATCCTTTCACATGATGGAAAGGAAATACCCAGCTCCAGCTCTCTAGCCATCCTGTCCCACCAATCAGGGAAAAATAACTGAGAAGCAATCACTGATCAAGGGTGAAGTCCAGGAACACAACCTCACCAAAAGGCTGAGACCCAATTGTAAAACTGTAGAACACTTCCCTTCCTCCCACACCTTACCATTCCATTGCAGAGGCCTGTTTACTGCAGTTTCTTTTACCGAGTATATTACATCCACTTTTCAACGAAAGTATTACAAGACATACTAAAAGGCAAGAAACACAGTTTAAAGACACTGAACAAGCATCAGAGCCAGTCAGCTATGACAGGAATGTTGAAATTACCAGACAAGCATTTTTTTTAAACTATGATTAATACGCTAAGGGCTTTAATAGGAAAAGTAGACAACATGCAAGAACAGCTGGATCCTGTAAGCAGAGAGGAGAGTAAGAAAAAAACAAAAAGAAAGGCTAAAGATCAAAAACACCATAACAAAAATGAAGAATGCTTTTGATGAGCTTTGAGTAGACTGGACACAGCTGAGAAAAGAATCTCTGGGCTTGAGTATATGATAATACAAACTTCCGAAAGTGAAAAAGAGTGAAAACGGATCAGAATATTCAAGAACTGTGGGACAGCAACAGAATGTGTAATGGGAATATCAGAAGGAAGAGAAAAGAAATAAAGGAACAGAAGCAATATTTGAAGCAATAATAACTAAAAATTTTCCCAAGTTAGTATCAGACACCAAACCACAGACACAGGAAACTCAGAGAACACCAACCAGGATAAATGCACAAAAAACTACATACAGGCATATTGTATCTGAACTTCAGAAAATAAAAGATAAAGAAAAAATCTTGAAAGAAGCCAGTGGGGAAAAAACACCTTACCTATAGAGGAGCAAAGATAAGAATTACATCTGACTGCTCTTCAGAAATCATCCAAGCAAGAAGAAAGTAGCATGAAATATTTAAAGGGCTGAGAGGAAAAAAAAAAAAAAACCCACCAACCTAGGATTCTATACTCTGTGAAATTATCCTTTAAAAATGAAGGAGAATTTTTATCAGATTTTATCTGATTTTTATTAGACAAACGAAAATTCAGGAAATTTGTTGCCAGTACACCCACTTTGCAAGAAATATTCAAAGTTCTTCAGAGAGAAGGCAAATGATATCGAAGCTCAGATCTATATAAAGAAAGAAGGAGCATCAGAGAATAAGTGGAGGTAAAAGAAAAACTTCTATTTTCCTTATTCATAACTGATCCAACAGATAACCGTATGTTTAAAATAATAGCAGCAATATATTCAGACATAGATAGAGAGATGATATATAGATAGACAGATAGATGATTGACAGATAGCTAGATAGAGAATAGATTTGTTTTTATACAAATGAAATGAGTGACAGAGATGATGCAAGGGATGAGAGGGACTTTGGGTGGTTGTGACGTGTTCATGTAGGTTCATAGGTGGTAACAAATGTGCCACTGTAGTGTGGGATGTCTATAGGGTGGGAGACTGGAGGGCAGTGGTGTTAAAGGGGAACTCTGTACTTTGCACACAATTTTGCTGTCAACCTAAAACTCTCTGTTATTAATTTTTTTTAATTATACTTTTGAAAGATGCATGAAAGTGAAATGAAGACAAATTAGATTTTTTGTATATAAGCATCAGTTCAGGAAATTTGTATGGAAACTGGTAACTTTCCATAGCTCCAAACAAGTAACATCACAATTTGCTCAACAGAACAACCTTGTTCTACAAATCTATGAGTATTATTAAAATAAAGAGAGCAATAAACTTCCATGTCACACTATACTGCAAAAAAATAAAAGTTTAGGTGTCATTTCTATATACTTTGGAATTTTGTTAGGAATGTCTCTACCTGTCAAAATAAATTAATACATTTTGAGTAGAGAAAACCTTTGGTTTTAATATTAAGCTTCTTGGGGCATATTTAGATGTCTAAAATCTGGAACTGAAGCAGAGCTCCTTGTCATTCATAAGTTTCTGCTGTAATTTATTTGAGTGGCACTACTGTTTTTCTCTTTTCCCTAAAGCAAAAATAATGCCATGATGTTCAGTTTGGCTGCTCATGCTGATTGACACTGAGTAAATTGTCTCTGAATAAGATGAAAATGTAAATCTTTTTTGAAGAAAATAGCAATATAAAAGCTCCTGTGTTTCCCTTTTTCTTTTAAATTGCAGCTTGCAGAAACACTACCTAAATCACATTTTCTTTCCTGCCTGTCACAAAAGAATCCGTTAGCTTGGTCCCCATGTCAGAATCTTAATCCAGCAAAGACTGACCATATAAAGTGACCACTGAACAGGAAGCCTACAACTTTTTATAAACTCAGCCAGGCCTCTCTCTTTATGTCATACCAGCAAAATATTCACCCACCCTACATCCCACGCCACAGTAGTACATTTGCTACAATTGATGAACCTGCATGAACACATCACAACCACCCAAAGTCCCTCTCAGCCCTCCTATCATTCCTGTCACTCATTTCACTTGCATAAAAGCACATTAGAAGGGAATCACCTTTCTGCCATTTTTTCAAGTTAGTATTATGTTCACCAAATAGTATAATGAACCACTATGATACATCACCAAGCATCAGCAGTTATCAATTCATGACCAATCTTCTTTCATCTGTACCCTCACGCCTTTCCCATATTTTTTTCGTAGCAAATCCTCAACATCATATTGTTTCATCCATAAATATTTCAGCATTATTTCCAAAAAATAAAGACTCCTTTTTAAAAGACACAATAATACAATTATCACCCCTTAAAGTAATTAACTATAATTGCCTCTCATTATAAATCTTCAGTTAACGCTCAAATTTCTAAAAGGTTCATAAATATTATATAATGTATTTTACAATTAGTTCAAATCAAGATCCAAAGAAGGTTCACTCATTGTAATTGGTTGATAGATCTCCTAGTCTGTTTTCATCAGTTTCTCACCCTCCCACCCCGCAACTCCTACCCCTGCGTTTGTTAATGGGTGTTGTCTTACAAATTTTCCTACATTGTTGAATGTGTTACTCTATTTTCTTTTTCATAAAATAGGCATTTTTCTTTTTAAAAATAATGAGAGACTTGATCAAATTCAGATTTTATTTTTTTTTGAAAGATCATTTTATAGGTAGTGTATGTTCTGTCTGGACACACATAATGTCCGATTTTTTCTCTTTTTGTGGTATTAGCAACCTTTGATGATCAATTCTTAGATCCATTGACTCATTAGGAGTTTCTTCATTTATAGCTGGGATATTCCTATGAAGAGGTAATTCCTCTCAATCAATTTTTTTTACCCCATGGTACAATTTTTATAGAAAACACAGAACAAATGTTTAGTTCTTTCCCTTTACTAGTTTTCAAAATAATTATTTCTTCGTTAGCATCCTTCATCAGTGACGCATTAGAGGTGTTTTTCTTTTTTTAGCATTACTATGAAGTAAGGGTTTTAAACATATTTGATATGTTTTAACCCATTGTAATTGTCCTTTTTAATGATCAAATTGCCCCATCTTTGTGATGGGAATTTCTTTAAGGAATATCTTCTGACTCCTTCTGATGTGATCCTAGTAGTCTTTGATAGTGTGCTTGCTATCTGGTATTACAAGATATAAATTTCTGCTGCAGACCTAGAAACATCTGTTGCTTCAAAGAACTCTGGTTTCTTTTGATAGGAAATATTATTTCAGCATCACTGTATGGGCCTATGGGTGCTTGTTGTTTGTGGTTTGTTATTGTTTCTAGGCCATTTCAGGGACAGATCTAGGAAGTGTGTGTGTGTGTGTGTGTGCACGTGTGCACACGTGTAAGATTAAACACATTTTGAGTTCAAACTCATACTTACAATTTGAATTCAAGACTACAAAGTTAATTAACCTATATTTTAACTGTGTTTCCTTTCTTTAATGCCAAATTTCCCATTCTCAAAACACCAGAAAATCCTGTTATTTTTACTAAGCAACAACGACAAAGGGACTCTATGACCCTTGGTATTTCAACAGAAATTAAATATTCAGGTGTAACAGGAAAAATGGTTTTCATCCATACTAATCATTGCCACTGATCAAATGGAAAGATGATAAATTAGCTTCTCATTCAAGGAGAAGCTAATGCTTAGAAACTAAAATGTACTTTGTACCTAGATTAAGATTCAATATAAGTGGAGGTTGCTCTCTGGTGAAAGAAAATAGATGAGGCTATAGTTGCTAAGACATTCAAAAACACTTTTCCAAGTTTTATTAGAGGCTCATAGGTATCTGTACTGAGAAAAAGAAATACTTTCACTCACTCCTTTGCAGCCATGTGTAACTCAGGCTCTGTGAAATGTTTTGTTTTTATACCTAGATACCTCTGGCGCGTTTCACTCATATGGGATGACTCCAAGGTATGTTCACCCCAATTGTTTCAAGCCCATGGAAATCTGCAAGTGACAAGGAAAATAAAATCCCAGTAAAGCAAGTCAGGTTTATTTTCTTGAAAGTGCCCTGCACATAGTGGGGCATAGTAGGAAGCCTGTCCCATCAACAGACGCTAGAGAGGCCAATCCATTTTAAGGCTCTTCAGAGCTCTGAAATGAGCCACCACATAAATGGGGATAAACCCAGTCTCATTCCAAGAGCCCTTAGAACCTTTCCATATCTCCTCATCATCATATAAGTAACTGTCATGCAAGGTAAAAATGTGACAGTAGATCTTCAAGGAAATGCTGTGGCCACACACAGCAGAGAAACATGATCAGAGAATTCGAGAGAGCTCCATGGAACAGGGGCATGATTTTAGGGGAATTCATTCATTCATTTATTCAACCATTTATCGAATGCCCACCCATTCACTCTGTACCTTGATATTGTCTCACAGTAGACCCAAATAAATCTAGTTTCAAATCCTGGATCAAGCCCACTACCTTTGTGGCCTTTGGCAAGTTATTAAGCTTCTGTGCCCTAATTTTACCATCTGCAAAACACAGGCACTAATACCTGCCTCAAAGAATTTCTGAAGTTAAATAGGAAAAAGACCATATTAAATGCCTATCACAGTGTCTGGCAGATACACAGCACTGCAGGAAACTTACCTTGCCTGCCCAAAGAGCTTCACCTTTCTTTGTTAGAGGAGAGAAGAAGGAGAGGGAGGGAAGGTGAGAAGGTAGAGGACTTGAGAGATGAGGATGCAAAGGGTTGTTGCAGGGAACCAGAAAATAAGTAGGAAGACTCAAGTGAAATAATTGTCTAGAGGCACTGAAAAACCAGCACAAAGAGGTTTGGTCAGTTGGTTTGTTTTTAGATATTTGAACAGAGAGGTGGACAGTGGAGGTTGTCCCAGCTCACTTAATTTTGCATGGTTAGGTAACCTGATGAATTAGAATGTCTTAATTGACAGAAAATCTCCCCATTCAGGTTGTGGGAGAGAGTGAGTGGGGTGTGGGTAAGGCAGGCAAGGAGAATTTGTTGAAATGTGAGACTCACCACTGAGAATAATTGTTTTACTTCTCCAAAGGGAAGTGAGTTATCAAATTTAAGAACAATTTCTCTGAAAGAAAATTCGCCTCCACTCTTCCCCACACCCTTACCCTTATTATTTGGCTTTGCAAGCATCCCCACAATATAGGCTTATAAATTTAGTTTATCTCTCCCTTAGCCCGGTCTTCCTTTATTATACCATTTTACTGCTTCTTTGGGGCTGAGACTCTAAAATTTGGGTCAAATGTTCCATTAAGTTAACCACTTTAGAATACCAATAACACTCCTGCAGCACTTTTCATCTTCATAGTGGTTCACAAACATCTCCTTCTTCACTAATGAAGATGAGTCGAATATCTTAGAGCATCTAAAACCAAAGCTATTTAATCATTGTCTGATGTGGGAAAGTGAGACAAAATGCAAGACCAACAAAAAAGTATATTACATTTCAAACTTGCTGATTCAAACTTTTGAAAAATTCTTTGAACATGCAGGCAGAACTCACGCCACAGAATCCTGGTTTTTGTAATGAAAATGGCCATACACATAATAACAATCTTGTAGGGGTGTTTTTAGCTCTTCATATTCTACAGAGTGCTTTTCAATTCATTATTGCATTTGATCTTCATGAAAATCCATGGAAAAAAAGAAATTATTGTCCACATATTTTAGACAAGGCCTATTGTGATTAATTCACACCCTCAAGTTTCCAGTTACTAAAGATTTGTGCTGGGACTGGAACCCCAAATTTCACTCTCCAAGTCAGAATTTCTTTCCATGAGGTTTCCTACCTGTGCTGTGCAATAACTGGAGGTTCCACTGGGGCTGGAGGAATGGGGCAGGAGTGTGTGTGTTCCCTCCTCTTTCAACTAGAGCAGCTCCACAAGTATACTGCATTTGGGGCTTTCACATGGATTTCTCCGGTTCAGTTTTATTGCACAGAGCATGCAGCATCTCCTCTATTGTTTATGATCCAACTGGACTGTGAGCTGCATTTTGAAATTACCTACAGGCCTGCAAAGCTCCATTCATGGCAGGGGTAGTTGTATACTATTATCTCTCCCTCTTGCCTGTCCCCAGTCTTGCATCTTTAACAACAACTAGCTGTTCTGGGCCAGTAGAGCCATCTGATTGCCTTTGGATGCACCAACTCTTCCTTGACCTCCTTTCCTTGTATATGAGACATAGTGTGTTTCCTCTTTTACCACTGGCCATTTTTACCTCTGAGGGTTTGATGCATCACACAGGCCTAGGAGGATCTTCCAGATCAGAACCGTCTTGCCATGGTGATGCTGGTGCCTAACACACTTGTGCAGCCAGGACTGTTGAAGAAGCAAACGCTCATACATTCGTTCTTCAGCAAATTATTCCATTCCTAAAGAGATGCTCTTTCTGTGTCTTCCTTTGTCTTCTTTCTTCTCACTTGCACTCTTCATTTTCCCTCTCTTTTATCTTTCCATGAGCATAAAACAATCAGAACATAGATGACAAGCACAATGCCAGTTACTCAGTATCTGAAAACATTGAAGCCATTACTTCTGAAGGGAAATCAAGTAAGATAAACATTGAGTAGTGAGTGACGACATTTTTTAAAGAGCGTTCAGGTCCAGAATCATCACAAGTCTTCAGAGGCTTCATCTATAATCACTTGCTTTTTATAAGCATGCCTTGAAAACTAATTTCTCCTTTTCATCCTTCAAAATTTAGGTAAAATGTCACTTCCTACAAATGTTTTACTGACATCTCTGGACAGGCTCCGTTGCCCCTTCTGATGTCTCCCCAGAAATTTGAACACAGCTTTTACTATAGCACTTTACACATTATATTTATTACAATTGCTTGTTTGTGTGTCTGTATCTCACGCTAAACCAAGAGTTGGTTTTTGTTTTACTTGGTTTCTTCCTTTGCTTTCAAGCAGCTAATATACAGCCTAGCTGAGAGTGCAGATGTACAATTTTGTATTGTTGTTGATGAATGTGAATTTAGTTAATTAAATGATCACCCAGGATTCAAGAAAAAACAGGCTCATTCTTACTCATTTTAATTTCTTTTTTTGGAATAGAATTGCTTTCTACTATTCCTCACTGAAATTTGAAGTGTATTTTTTGTTGTCATATGACTTGTATAGATTTTGGTGACAAAATTTAATTTAAGAATCTTAATTTATAAATTGTTTCTATGGAAAAAAAATACATCTTACCTTCTAAAATATTCAAGCATATATGAAGAAAAAAATGGAGTTTTGTCCATACCAAATCTATATACTATGAAGGTAGGAGGGAAAATCTCTGTACTTTGCTTTTCTATGAAAAGCCTCTCTCTAATTGTCTTTCTCTCTGTTCCCTGATGTCTGCCCTCTCCCTGCCCCTACAGCTTTACCTCATTTAGAGAATTTATCTCATTCTCTTCATCCTTCCAAGGTTTACAGTTTGGTTTTCTGTTGTATACTTTGTGGTCTACTTTGAATCTGTTATTCACATATTTTCCCCTGTTGAATCCAGTTGTAAGAGGATGAGCATGATGTACTTTTCATTGTTGATTTTTCGCAATGGGATTTCCAAGTACAATATTGAGCTATGGGGGATGTTTTGGTTCCAGGTAGGAACAGTCCTAGTTCCTCATCATTTGTCATCTGAGTGCAAAGCAGACAAGATCCATATTTCAGCATTCACACTCTCTTTTCTCTCTTTCCCATTTTCTCTTCTTTTCTCCAGAGATGAAGAGAAATGACATAATCAGGTCAATAAGGCATTCTTTTTCATCTTGATTGTTCTTGTCTGGGTGCTTAATTGTGAGGTGTCAATTATTCAGCACTCTAAAGAGCAGTCTTCTAAGCTCAAAATGTTTTAGTCATCATATATTAAAAGTACTTGTTTTCTGCTTTTAGGCTACAGTGGTGGCTGTGTGGCCATGCGAGGAAGGCATCCACTCGGTCGCTGGGAAGTGAAGGACTGTCGGCACTTTAAGGCAATGTCCTTGTGCAAGCAGCCAGTTGAAAATCGGGAAAAAGCAGAGCATGAAGAGAGATGGCCCTTTCACCCCTGCTATCTGCACTGGGAGTCAAAGCCTGGTCTGGCCAGTTGCTTCAAGGTGATACCAAGATTACTTGGGCATTCTTAGCAGAACCAACATCATTTTAATTTGATCCATGTAGCCCAAATTCCTTTATTCCAGCAGAACCAACATCATTTTAATTTGATCCATGTAGCCCAAATTCCTTTTTTCCAGAACAGTGCCTGACAGACAGCAGGTGCTTAATCAATATTTGTTGCCTGTCTCTATCCTTTCAATCATATTCCAAATAATTTTAAGTCACAAAAATTGACACATCATGGTGATATTGAAGGCTTCCTCATGAAGATTGATATCTGTTCAGCAGAAATACTGTGCACTTGGCCGGGCACGGTGGCTCATGCCTGTAATCCCAGCACTTTGGGAGGCCAAGGCTGGTGGATTGCTTGAGGTCAGGAGTTCCAGACCAGCCTGGCAAACATGGTGAAACCCCATCTCTACTAAAAATACAAAAGGTGGCCAGGCATGATGGCATGTGCCTGTAATCCCAGCTACTTAGGGGGCTGATACAGGAGAACTGCTTGAACCTGGGAGGCAGAGGTTGCACTGAGCCAAGATTGCACCACGGCACTCCAGCCTGAGTGACACAGCGAGACTCTGTCTCAAAAGAAAAAAAAAAGAAAAGAAAAGAAATACCATGCACTAATATTAATCCCTGGAAGAAGAGTACCATGCCCTGGTTATCACTCTTGGGGGAGGACGCTAAACACCTGACCAGTTTCTGCATAGGCTCCTAGCTCTGGCAGGTTTTGCACAAACTTGGCTGCCAGAGTATGAATCTGGTGAGATAGAACTCCCATACGACAAGACGAGCAAAGTAACTTTATTACAGGTTGAGTACTCCTTTTCTGAAATGCTTGGAACCAGAAGTGTTTTAGATTTTGGATTTTTTTAAAAAATATTTGCATTGAACTTACCAGTTGAGCATTCCAAATCCAAAAGTTCAAACTCCAAAATGTGCCAGTGAGCATTTCCTTTGAGTGTCTTGTCACTGCTCAAAAAGTTTTGAATTTTGGAGTTTGGATTTTTGGATTTGGGATGTTCAACTTTGTATTCACAGACAGGCAGCAAAAAGCAGCTGAAGCCTAGGATCCATGGTGAGTCATTCTCCAAGGTTCAGGAAAGCAGCCCCAGGAAGATGGAATCTTGTCTGCACAGGCCCCACTTTGCACCACAGCTGAGGGCTCCCCAAAGCACTCTTCTCTGGATTTTATATCCCAGGTGCCTCTTGGATCACTGAGCTAAAGCATTGCAAGACATCCTGTTCAGGAGGGATAAGGATAGTTCCTCCGTATCTCAGGATATTGCACTCTTGGTACACTTGGCCTGAGAATTGCCAGGAAAATGAGGAAGAGCTGGGTCAGCAAGGGTCATTTGGGGACCTGTCCTCCTGCAATATTGAGGCCCCAGTCAATATTGCTCATATACCAAGTGAAGGAGGCAGACATTCAGAGGGTGTTAAATGGTATACTTTCATATTGTATCTAAGCCAATAAATAAAGTCTTTATTATGGAATGATACAATTTTACTAATAAGAATACCGTTTGCAGCTTGCCAGACACCTGAAGATCAAACAGATTAATGCATACAGTTGATTTGTATGTGCATATAGAGAGGTGTGTGTGTGGGTGTGTGTGTGTGTAGAAATCTCTCTTTTTAAAATCAGCTTTAGGCCCTATATTTAAATTAGTTCCTATAATCTTGTCAGAAACACATTTTTTAAAATATGATTTTTTAAAAAACGTTTGGTGATTTTGTCTTGGTTTATTTTCCAAAGAGGGGTTCACTAAATCTTGGGAGAAAGCTCCCCAGCAGCTCTGCACAGGCAGAGCAGAACGAAGACAGACTCCATCTCCGGAACTGTTGTAACTCGTAGATAGCATGAAGCAGCTGTGAATGTGCTCAATTTAAATTGTATACGTGTATAATCCTACATTATATTCATAGAATAATAGGCCCAAAAGTGGCCTCACCAAGTAATAAGTTAAACTTTAAAGATGAGTAAACTGAGGCCTGTGAAATGTAGTGATTTGTCCAAGATCACGATTATTTATTGACGGAGTTGGAATAAATCCCTGGTTTTAGACTTCTGGTCCGGTGCCTTTTCTACTATATATCACCCCAATATGTCAACAAATGCATGGTGTGTGATGGGCATGGTGGTAGGATTTATGAGTTTAGAGTGATTCGGGAAGAGATTCCCAGAGGAGGCAAATTTTGACATATAATTTAAAAGATGGAAAGGTTGTGCTGTGGTCCACAGGATTTGGAAAGCTATTCATTCCAGTCTCAGCAAGTAAGAGCCTGGTCAGGGCTGGCCACAGGGTATACCTGTCTGGCAACAAAGGTTCCGGCTTAGTGCCAGGCAGTTAAAAATGAGAAGAGTACAAAGGACTGGGATTGCAAGCCCTGTGTCTTCAGTCCCTTTCCCCAATCTTAAATAAAGCCAGAAGAAGACCTTCCATTTGGCTGACTTCTTCCAGCCACTATGAAGACAGCTGAGAAGTAGCAGATTTTAGACACAGCTGAACCACTGCACCTGCCAGTTGAACTAAGAATAAAGACTCTAGAAATAGAGCTACCCTAGGTCCCAGGTCTCATTCCTCATTTCTTTCCCTGAGTCAGCCAGAGTAATGATCAATCCACTAATTCTAATTTGTCAGAAGGCAGTCTGGTGGGATGGAAGTTTATGGACTCTGGAAACAAGGGGTCTTAGGTCTAATCCTAGCTCTGCCAGTTTATAGCTGTGTGACCTAAAATTCTTAACCTCTCTTGGCCTGACTTTATTTATTTCTTGACAAATATTTACTGAGGGACAAGTACATGCCAGACACAGAGGATTCAAGGTGAAAAAAATTCTTCAGAAAGCTCATTTATAAAACTGAGTTTATTTGTTGTGAGGATAGAAGGAACTAATAGTTTTGTGATGCCTAGGCACTTTCTAGTTCAGTAAATGTTACTTCCTCTCACTAGATCAAGCTCTTAATAAAGAATAATGATGATTGTGTTAATATTATTGTTATTTTCTTGAGCAGAGTTAAACAACCTCACCTTGTCTACGACAATGTTAATTTCTTTTATTTTACTATACAGGTATTTCATAGTGAAAAAGTTCTGATGAAAAGAACATGGAGAGAAGCTGAAGCATTTTGTGAAGAATTTGGAGCTCATCTTGCAAGCTTTGCCCATATTGAGGAAGAGAATTTTGTGAATGAGCTCTTATATTCAAAATTTAATTGGTAAATACTTGTTAATTATGAAAAAATTACAGTCAAATATTCTATCTCCCAGTAAAGGCTTCTTAGGGGTGAGTGTTCCAAGTAGTTGTTTAAAATTCCAGTATTTGTATTAAGCCCAACGCCAAGAAAAAAATATGTATATATAGTTTTACATTTATCTTGTACTAGGTTCCCGTTTCATAAAACAAAGAACAAAGTGTCAATTGTTTAGATATTTTAAATCTTTTCTTTGTCCCTCAAGTCAGAACTGTAGAGCTTTTCTGCCAAATTCAGAAATTATCTACTCCAGTGGTTTTCAAAGTGTTTCGGAAAGATTCCAAGAATCCTGGATCCCCAGGAGTACGAGAGGGCCACATAGGCAGAGCTCCTGGTTCCTTTCACGCCTCACCAGAGTGGCTCTGACCAGCTCCACTGCTAATTATTTTGTATATAATTAGAGCCTATGTAAGATACTGTTTGAAAAAAAAAAAGTCCCAGTAATTTTTTAAAAATTCCAACCAAACCTCCTAAGTTTTCCTTTATGGAAACAAGCCTTTGCTTATCTGTATCCATCTTGCAAGTTTACAGAACCTTGAATTCAGTGGAGTTAGAAACTCACGTTTAAATTGGAAGAACTCTAAAAGGTCTTGTGCTACCTCCTACCACATACCGTGGTCATCCACTGTCTGCATAATTCCTTGCAGTTTCAGAATGCTTCTTATTTGGGAGAAAGCTCATTCCATTGCTGAAGGCTGGTTTCAAAGAGCAGCTTTCTCATAAGCCAGAAATCTGCCTCCACTCAGTTTAAGCTAGAGCAAATACAGATCAAATCTTCTCTATTTTCAAAATAATTGAAGACAGTCATCTTTTCTCCTTTCAGTGAGCTCCTCGTCCCCCACTTTGGCCTCTCATTTTGGAATGTTCTTGTTAGCCAGCCTGCATTGTGAGAGTATCTTCTGTGGAAAGGGCACAGTTACATGCATAGCTGGTTAAAGAATTCAATAGACGTGACAGACAAAATTCTGCCTCTGAGGATGTTGTGATCAGCACACCTCCATGGCTCTGTATATGTATTTAATGAACACAAATGTAACAGGCACTCTGCTTCAAGCTCTGGAAATCTGGAGTCTCAATGAAACACTTGTCTGAATCCCAGAGAAAAATCCCATACAATTTCTTGAGGAAAATCTTGGTCTTTCCCATAAGTTTCCTTGTAGGACAGTCCCATAAAAAGATTAACATGTGACATCTATCAGATTATTCATCTTCCACATCCACAACAATGACCTTAAAGCTGGGAGGTTTTGACATTTCTCCATGTGAGTTTTGTGCAGCTTTCTACAGGGAAGGAAGAGCATTTTATGGTTAAATATGTTTGCAAAACAATGCACAATCTTGGAGATTTGCCATATACATTAGCATCATAAAGGGTTCTAGAAGGAAGCACTATCTCTGACCATGAATCCCTTTTTTTAGAACACTATTGACATCCCACAGAACTGCTAGTCCCTACGGGAAATGCTGATCTGAGGCCATGACTCAGGAACCTGGTGCTCATCACACTTGGTGGGGACACCTTTTAATACAGAGCTTTCTGGCCTCACACCAGAGGTGCTGAGTCAGATTCTTTGAATCTGAAGAAAAGCTTAAGAAGCTTCCTGGCTAATTGAATTATCAGCCAGGTGTGAGGCCACAAATCCAAGGGATAGGTGATAGTCTCCATTGCTCAAAGTTACACTTTGCTTCATTACTTTAGCTCCCTGCAAAACATATTTGCATATTCTGCCCTTGCCTTTTAGTTTGCCATGTGACAACCCACACAAACTGTTTCCTAGTTTGCTTTAAGATCAAATATCACCATCATTTCTGTTTATGTAAGTTCTCACACTTGAAACGTCTAGTAGAATTTAGTGCCAAGCATCTATCAAATCATTGATCTTCAATATCTGATCACAAAAACTATATAAAATGAGCCAGGTACAGTGGGTCACAGCACTTTGGGACACCAAGGTGGGAGGAACACTTACGGCCAGAAATTCAAGATCAACCTAGGCGGCATAGTGAGACTCAGTTTCTATAAAAACTTTAAAAAATTAGCCAGATGTGGTGGCCACACCTGTAGTCCCAGCAAAACCTAGTTCAAAGTTTCAGTGAGGTATGATTATGCCACTGCACTCCAGCCTGGGCAACAGAGCAAGAACCATCTTTAAAGAAATATTTTTAAATTCTTGGCTGGGCACAGTGACTCACACCTGTAATGTCAGCAATTTGGAGGCCAAGGCGGATTGCTTGAGCCCAGGAATTAGAAAACAGCCTAGGCAACATGGCAAAACCCCATCTCTACCAAAAAATTAAAAAAATTTGCCAGGCTTAATGGTATACACCTGTAGTACCAGCTATTCAAGAGGCTGAAGTGGGAGTATCACTTGAGCCCAAGAAGCAGAGGTTGCGGTGAGCCAAGATTGTGCCACTATACTCCAGCCTGGGTAACAGTGAGACCCTATCTCAAAAAAAATTATCAGTAATTGTATATGTTTAACTTTATTCCCAGACTACCAGGGAACTCAGTCAAATCTGATGCTTCATTATAGCAAACATACCACATCTCATAGTTACCAGGTATGGAAGGTATGCTGCTTTTCCTTTCTATTTTATTAACCAGATACACACATACACACACACACACACACACACACACACGTATACACATACATGTGTGTTTATTAAAAATTACACTATTTTAGGCAACTGATGAAGAGAAAGTAAATACCATTTCATCTTCTAGGAGCCAGTATATAGCAGGAAAGACAAAGAACTCTGAATTCAGTGAGGAAAGAAAAAGTTCACAACACTGGGAGAGTGACATGGATTTTCAGCCTATGCCATGGAGATTAATGTGCTTGGCTTAAACTGAAGATGGCCATTCTCACCTTCTCCCAACCTTAAATGTAAAATATCGTCATGACAGTGACCAACCGGGCATCAGTGATCTCTTGGATTTCTAAGCTGCATTTGACTTTAATTTGTGTTGTCCAGGTGGAGTAGCTGAAGTATCTGAGAAGGAATTATTCAGAATAGACTTGCTTCTCTACACAAAGGAAAATAAAGTATCTGTCCTGATATCTGAATCATTTACATCTTTGATTCTTCAAAATTATTCTCAGAAAATTATCTTAGTAAGATGGTTCATTTTACAATTAGGCTTTATTATTTGGTTTATTGAGTATTCTGTGGACACATTTATACTCTGTATCATAGAAGGGAAGGTGATTCTCTGTGGATCTTCTCTCCAAGTCTAAACCAATGGTAACAATTGAGATTAATCTACCATGGGTCAGGGTGACTTGCTTTAGAATTATTTATGTTGATTAAAAAAAAAAAACCCAAAACCTACTGTGTAGCTTTTATTCAATGGAAATGGTGGTGGTTAACTTTCAGAGTAAACATGAACTTTTAAAAAAAGAGCAACAAATCGAAGCATAGTAAAGTAGAATAAATAGAATAGTGAAGTAGCAAACACACAGTAAAGTAGTAAAAGGTCCTCTTGACTAGAGATGTTCCAAAATTTCTTACTAATTTTCTTTTCATGTGTTCTTGTACTTACTGAAAGGAATTGTTATTCCTGATGAGAAACTCATGTTCTCAATAAAAGCTGAATTTTCCCCAACTGTATGTCACCTGTGAGCAAACCACGCAAACCACACAAACCAAGAGAAATAGAACATGAGGCTTATTCTGCTCTCAGTTCATGTCATAGCACAGGGTTTTGCACATTAAAAATGCTCAATGCTTGTTGACTTGATCAATCCTGCCAGTAGCATCAACTGCCTCCTGCATACATAAATATTTTAAAATATTTTTTGAACCTGTCATATAATGCTGTAAATTTGATGGGAAAGGCAAAGCTTTTGTTTCTTCTCTTCACAGGACAGAAGAAAGGCAGTTCTGGATTGGATTTAATAAAAGAAATCCACTGAATGCTGGCTCATGGGAATGGTCTGATAGAACTCCTGTAAGTCTTTTCAAACTGAAGAAAAGGGATGGATTCAAAGCAAGTGGCCCTGAAACCACTTGGTAAACCAACCAAGAGAAGCTAGAAATGATGACCAGAGCTCCCATGGCAAAACTGCAGCAGACCTTGGTACCAAGAGAATTATTTTGGGAAGGTCCTGGGAAATCTTTGCTAGCCACATTGTTCTGAGGCCACTGTACAATCTCAGCCTGAAAAAGTATTAAAAACCTCTGAAAAGTCTCCCCAAACCATCCTGAAAAAGAATTAAAAACCTCCAAAAAGTCTCTCCAAACCATCCTAAAAAAGAATCAAAAACCTCTAAAAAACAGTCTCCCAAACCATCTCCCATATGAAGTGTCTCTCTGGCAGAGAAGCAGCTATTCTTTAAAATAACACAAGACTTCCTTTACCCTATACCTCCCTATCCTGCATAGCACCTGATTTTCTGAGTATGAGAACCTTGCCCATGTCACAGTGAAATAGAGATTATTTTAGAGAATGATTTTTTGTTTATCTCACTCGAAAAGGACAGTAATGTAAGCTTTAGAAATATGACCTTCTTCTCAATCACAGCAAGTTGTTCCAGAAGAAAAAAAGCCTTCCTTTTAACTCATCCTCACACTTGCAAACTTCTGTGAAGGACAGAGAGAACTCACTATTGCATTTTCTTTTTTAGGTGCAATGGGTAATTCTCATATTTTTCTCAAAATAGCAGGGATAAAACTGAAGTAGTATCCCAGATTGAAGTGGGATCTATCCTAGGGCACATGAAAAATTACATTATTCACTTTCACCTCTGAAATGGGGAACTCATAAGAGCCTGCAGTGAGCATCTAATGCAACTCCTGTTTACTGAGCCCTTATACTGTTCTGAGCACTGAGCTGAATGCATGCCTACATGCCTTATTTCATCCTTACAATAACTCAGTGTCACGGGTATTAGAATGATTAAGTGGTTTGTCTAAAACAATGCATAGGAAAGCCAGGATTTGCACACAGTTTGTCTGACTCCAAAGTCACAATGTTATAATATCTCATGGTTGGCAAAATATCAGTAGCCAAACTTTGAAGTAGTAAAGAGCAATAGAGAAAGCCCCATGCCAAGATGATATTCAAATCTGTGTCGAGGAAAAGGTGTATATAAGAGAGTAGGAAGAGATTTTAAAGGTCACTCAGCCCCACTAATCTATTTTGCTGATAAAGAAACCAAGTCTCAGAAAACAGAAAAGCCATAGCAGGGTCAACGTTCCCCATAAATGGCAGCCACTACATGGAACAGCTGGGTGGTTCAAGTCAATATAGCACTTGAAAAAGAAAATGTGTTACATAGAGGTTGAGAACGCTTCCTTTTGTTTTAGTATAACAAACTCATTAGTAATAGGAGAGGAATAGACAATTTAGGTCAGAATAAATAAGATAAGGCCATAAAGCAGTGGCTGAGCTTCTCACCAATCTCTGCTGGACAAAAAGAATTCAAATCACACCATTTTCTGAACCTGAGGCTATATATATTTAAGTTAGATGAATTGTTGCATGATGGTATCCATGTTTGAGGAGGCATGTAAAGGATTTTGAAACATCGTTTTTTTCCTCAAATTTTTACCTCAATTTTACTTGTGGTCCATCATTCTTCTGTGAGGTAGACATTAAATATTTGAGAAGGTTGAGTCTTTAATACTCCTGTAATGTGAATTATATGAGTTATGTGGTCACTCACGGATAGTGACCTGGTAGATTCCTGATTAAAGCTAGCTATGGCTTAGAATCTAGTTATTAGAGACAAAAAGTTAGCATATGTGCAAACTAATCAAAACCAAAGTTAATACGAATATCTGACACACCCCTGAGTCCCTAAGAAGTTTATCCAGGATTCTAAGCTAGAAAATGTTCCCAGTTAGAAAAATGTGCAAGTTCAGACCAAAGCTTCATTTAATTTGTTCCTTCTATTAAAAGGAGTAGCATCTTTTTTAAAGCATCTTTAAGAAAAAAATGCTAAATATTGATTAGCTTGTTCTTCACAAATGTAAAACAACCTTCAACTAGAATGACATCCAGACATTTCTGAAGCTTCCTGTAGAAGCCTATAATGCTTATGTACAGGGATGCCCTTTCTGATCTTCGGAAACTTTGTGGGGGATCATCATTAAGGAATAATGAACTTTATCTGCTGCAGGTTGTCTCTTCATTTTTAGACAATAATTATTTTGGAGAAGATGCGAGAAACTGTGCTGTTTATAAGGCAAACAAAACACTGCTGCCCTTACACTGTGGTTCCAAACGTGAATGGATATGCAAAATCCCAAGAGGTAAAAATAGTAATAAGATCTTTGCTATATGTTTGATTTCTAATAATCTCTAGTACTTTCCCAAATAAAGTGTTACAGAGAAGTAAAATTTAAGCACCCCAAACCACCATATCAACAACCTGCATGATAAACCCAATTGCACTATTTTAGCAAAAAATATTCCTACAGGAAATGAGAGAAAGTGACACCAATGCAATATGCCAAGTTAGTTCACTGGGAACTAAGGTAACCAGCTAATATTGCAGAATATTTATAGTGCAAGTACAGTCTGGGAGAAATGTCACTTTGACATTACAAAGCAAATGGGATGCTTGTAAAATGAATAAGTGGAAGCACCTAGTACAGCGTGTGACACACAGTGGGCCCTCAGCAAGTGCTCATGTCCTTCCTTCTTTAATCAGAAGCCTCTCTGGAGCCTCTTCTTCAAGTATGAGAACTCACCACATATTCCAAACAGCACAATGTACCTGTTTTAAAATGATATTTTAAAAGATGAAGGACAAAACAGTGTGTTTAGAGCTGAACTAATTCACAGACAATGCACTTGAGAAGCAAGATCAGTCAAAGTGATTTGCTTTCACTTTGCAGATGTGAAACCCAAGATTCCATTCTGGTACCAGTACGGTAAGAACTACTCTGGCAGTTGTTGAATTTCTAATTATTAATATATACCTTATAAGTGCTCCTATATACCATGTGTTGTTACATTTTTCAAATCGAGCCTCTCTTTTCTTGTGTCAACCTAGAGCTAATTTGTTTGAATTAATAATTAATAAATGTAGACATTAAATATGATTACAGACTAATATCTTCAATCATTTTTATGACATGTGATTTTATAATATGTATCTATCCCTGACCTTTTAATACTAGTGAAGGTATCTTGTAAGAGATAGACCAAGGAAAATAAGCAAGTTACATGGCTATTTATGTGCATATGTGTCTGCATGTGTGTGTCTGTGTGTGATGTGTATGTGTTCAAATTCATGAGTGTGTATATATATAATTTGTTTTAATGCTGAGTGACCAAATCAATAATTTGGGGTCAATCTTAGCATACCTATTTAAATCTGCACTCTCTCAATCATTTTGGCATCATTTTCACTGTTTCTTTTTCTTTCAGATGTACCCTGGCTCTTTCATCAGAATGCAGAATACTTTTTTCATAACTTTGCCTCAGTATGGTCTAACTTCGAGTTTGTCTGTAGCTGGCTACACAGTGATCTTCTCACAATTCATTCTGCACAGGAGCAAGAATTCATCCACAGCAAAATAAAAGCGGTACTTGAACATAACTCACCATAAAAAATTCAAAGTTTAGCACCTTCTTTTGTCCTAAAAGAACAAAAGAAGTTTCTTTGCAGGGGGTGGGGGCGGTGGGGAAGGATAGTTTTTTTTATTTCACTTCAGGCATTTATTTAAATTTCAGTAAAAGCCATAGATCTTTGAGAATTGTTTTTCTTCCTGTTATAGAGATTAAGAGGAAATCATGGAGATACAGGTTTACTGTATTGCTCTGTCATTTCACTTCTCTTCATTCTTTGTTAGCAGTAACAGTGAGTAAGTCGAGATTGTTTCATGAGGTTCATTTGAGCATTCAACACATATTTATTAAGACCCTTCTAGGAATTAGGGTTCTGTCAGTGATTAAAACAGACACAAATTCCTCTGTCTTCATGGAATTTATATTCTTGTCTGGGAAGAAAGACCATGATCAATACAAGTAAATAGAATTATATAATATATTAGAAAAAATAAATGGATAAATGCCACAGAGGAAAATTAGCTCAAATGAGGGATGAGGAATACTTGGGAGGTGCCTGGCAGTTTTAAAGTTTCAAATCTTACAAAAGTACATTATTCTTAAGTTTGTAAAGACTAATATACAAGAAATAGTAAGGAGTAGTTTTCCATTTCAACTTAAGGTAAAGAAAGGCTACTTAATTCCTTGCAGAATGAAGCTATTAAGAAAGAAACATGCAAGACCTATTCAATAGTAAAATAAACTAGCAAAGAATAGTATACTTTTCAGTGTGTTCCTTCAATAAGCATTTATTATCAAGTATGTGCCAGGCACTGGGATATTTGTCAAAGATGCAAAAATGTATGAGATGCAAGTGTCTGTTTTCAAAAAGGCTGGATATATATACTTTAAAACATCATGTTGTACACAGTAAATACATACAATTTTATCTGTCAATTTTTAAAACATAAATTAAATTTAAAAAGGTAAAGAAAGTGGAAGTGATGTGAAGCAGTAAGTGAAAAGGGCACATGTACAAATTACAGTGGGGACATGAAGGAGGGAAATCCTCACTTCCAACTTTCCCCTGGAAACCTTTGAAAGCAAGAAAAAGCCATTTTCTTTTCCTATAATTTAATCACATTTCATAATCTTCAGGAATCCTTTCTAGCTCTATCATCTTTTTATATCTTTGTAAGTTTACTAGAAAATGAGGCCCTGTATTAAAGCATCCTAAGCTTGAAAAAGAAATGTCTTTCCTCACAGTTCATGGGGATTTAGTGTCTCTGTACCCTGTCTGTTGCACATATAGCCCACAAGGTACAAGCAAGTCATGACTCCTATCACATTCTGATGGAAAAATCAAGAAAAAGAGAAGTTAGGTGACAATCACATGGTCTCACAGACACTCCGTGGCAGAACAATCATTAGATCTGGAATGTTCCCCACCATAAATGTGTACACTATTTTGTCACCTTTCCACTCTTAACAAATGAAACAACCAAGCCAAAACCATAATGTTCAATATGAGCATGTTCTATTGTATACCCCGACGTTGGAAAATATCCTGAGTAGCTGGAATTACAGGCATGTGCCACCATGCCTGGGTAATTTTGTATTTTTAGTAGAGATGGGGTTTCTCCATGTTGGCCAGGCTGGTCTCAAACTCCTGACCTCAGGTGATCCACCCACCTCAGCCTCCCAAAGCGCTGGGATTACAGGTGTGAGCCACCTCACCAGGCCAAAAACACATATTTCTTTAGCCAGACACCATACTCCTCACCTCAAAAGGCAATAACAAGAGACCAGATGAATGGCTGAAAACTCATCCATAGGCACGCAAAGTACACATCCCAAAAAGAGCTGATATTTGGCCATACTTACCATAATTGTGTCAGGTACTATGAGTACTAAAATGTAATTTTTCCAAGAACCCTCTGTGGGAAGTCTATTATTAGTACATTTTACAAATGAGGAGGCTAAGACTCCAAAGAGGTTAAGGAACTTGGTTACACAGCAGCTAAATGGTGGAATTTGGAAAGAAACTCAGGCCATCTTACTTATCCAGTCATTTAAAAACCCTACATGGTGCTGCCTGTGACAGTGGAACAGCAGTATCAGGGCATGTAAAAGCACGATGTCTTCATGACATCGAAGTGCTAGTCCCAAAATCCTCCCCAAAAGATGGCTGCCAGCTCTGTCTCAGACATGAACAATGAAGGGCTTCTTTGATCTTTCCAACAGAGTTTAGCTCTGCTAGGAACTTCTGTAGATCTTCTGTCTTCACCTTCCCTTTTAATTCATCTCCTAATCTTTGGAAATTGAGACACCAGTGGGGATGGTAGAGTTAATGGCTCCTATAGAAGGGAAGGGTGAAACCCCACAGGCTGAGCAGCTTGAGTCATCATAGCCACTCCCGTGATTTAATTGAGGATTCTGATCTTTTTTTTTTTTTCAAATACGGGGTTTCACCATATTGGTAGGCTGGTCTCGAGCTCCTGACCACAGGTGATCTGCCTGCCTTAGCCTCCCAAAGCACTAGGATTACAGGCGTGAGCCACCGCGTCCGGCTGAGGATTCTGATCTCAAATCAGACAAACGTTATGGTGCTTTATATGGCAAAATTGTCACCCAGCCTATGGCCATGTTGATGTAAAATGCCCTGTCAGTTTCATGGGTAAGCTGCTGACTGATCTTCCCACTGTGCTACAAAAGAAAATTATGGGAAGGTATAGGATTTAACTACTGAGAACGGGGCCAGGGGACTGTCTTAGTTTTCTCAGGCTGCTATAACAAAACACTATAGACTACACAGCTTACAAATGACAGAAAATTATTGCTCACAGTTCTTGAGGCTGGAAACTCAAGATCCAGGCATTGGCAGATTTGATATTTGGTGAATGCCCACTTCCTGGTTCATATGTATCCTTACGTAGTGGAAGGGACAAAGGAGCTCTTCAGGGCCCCATTTTAAGGGTGCTAATCCCATTCATTAGGCCTCCCCAACCCTTATGACTTTATCACCTGCCAAAGGCCTTACCTTGTAATATATCACCTTGGGAGTTAGTATTTCAACATTTAAATTTTAGGGCACCACAAACATTTAGTCTATAGCAGGGGCCAAAGGAAAAGAGTATCAAATTAGAAAGAAGGAAGCTGTTGCTTTCCAATAAATTCATATTTCTGCATAATTTTCGCCTACCTTGGGCACTTGGTGGTGGTGGTGATAGTGGTGTTCATAGTAACCATTCACATTTTGTAAGTAAGAAACCCCATACCTAAGAATGTACTACTGGAATGGGTTAATCCAGAAATTATTTCATTCCAGGATGAGGAGCAAGATGTGCAGAGGTCATTCCACTCACTTTTGTCTCACATCTGTCTTATAAATGTAGGAAGAGTACAAATAAGTAATTCAATATTTTTTAAAATTTCATGTGTTTTGTATAGCTCCCCTAAGAAGAGCAGTGATTAGAATTGTGAAAAACAAAAACAACATTTAGTTGCAGTCTCAAAAAAATTATGAACAAGGAAGCTAGATACAGTTTTTAAAATCTGAAGCAAATAAAAATTTTAATAAAATGTTTCCATCTTGGAAAAAGAATGTCAATGTTTTCTCTCTCACTCTTTGAGTAACAGAAGACCATAAAGCATGATCAGAGTAAATTTATTTTTTGAGCTGTCTCAATAATCACATTAACGCTAAAAAAAAGCTGCAAGCACTTTAGGAGTTGTTTGACACAAACTACTAGCTAATTAGTCCACCTGCCTGACATTTTTACACTGTTATGCAGTATTATCATTTTGAAATGGCAATTACCATTATTATTAAATTTTTATTTCTAAATGCTTCTTAAATACATATCAAATCTGTTAGTCCTCCTCCAAAATATCATTTTGTCATTCCTAATGGGAACATTTTAAAAGGTGACAGGTTGTTCTTCCTAATATTGCTTTATGGATTAATATATTGACTGTCGATGGGGGGTTTTGTTTGTTTTGGTAAATGCCATTTCCATATGATGCTAACTATAATGGCTATTTGTATATACCAAAACGTAGTTGATGTTATAAAATGCATTTTCATATGACATTTTTTAAGCCCTGAGCATACTTCTCTATCACAATACTTTATGCAAATACATATTAATAAGTCTTTCTTTTGCTGTGGCCTTCCTAAGCTAAAATTTCAAACATCCACTTTTCATATTGGATGTTCCATTCTGGGTATCTTCTAGCTTGTCCTATGAAGTTCACTTCTGTGCCATATCACAACAGGTTGTGATGTGCCACGTGGAGATTACCGTGCCATAATTGAGGTGGTAATAAATATGCCACTTAACATGCAGCAGTTATAATTTCTCTTTAGAGGTCCTTAATTGGGGCAGCGAACAATCCAGGTCATGATTTTCAGTCCTGTAGCACATGAAACCTCTTTAGATTAAATGAAATTGTTGTGGTTCCCCCACCGAGTTCACAACCAGTCTCAATGGACACATTCCAAAGTCTGACAATGGGAATCTGAAGTCAGCATGTAAGAACACGTCAGCAAAACCACACCTCAGGGATCCAAAATTACAGTTGTTCCATATTGCATTATTCTTAAATTTTGGATATGACAAACAGCCATACTGTTTACAGAATAAAAATACCTGTTTATAAATTAGATTGTTAAAGGGCTATTGGGTTCTGTTGTATGGAGAGCTAAAATTGCTATGGAAAAATAATATATCTTAAAATTTCTTCCCCAGTCTTTACAGAAGAAATGAGAGTAAAAATTTAAATATATAGTGCCTTCAAATTAACAGGATTTTAGCATATAAAAATTAAGTTACAGTTCAACACACATACACACACACACACACACAACAGTAAGTATACCGATTTACAGGTCTTAGAAAAATCTTTACTGCCTCTTTCTCTTTCATAGTTAAAGAAGAAATTGCAATTTTCTGGATCATAAGTCAGTATTACATCTGCCCTAATGTGTGTGTAGTAAATAGTATTTTCTATTTAGCAAGGAAATAGTATTTTCTATTTAGTAAGGAAATAGAAGACTTGAACAACAACAACAAAGAAAATTATCCTTTTATATTTTATTAATGTTACTCCATTATTAATCACTTGGACCTAAGTACAATAAAGTATTTTTATAAATACTTTTATTTTTATACTTTATTGTACTTAGGTCCAAGTAATTAATAATGGTGTAACATTAATAAAATATAAAAGGATAATTTTCTTTGTTGTTGTTGTTCAAGTCTTCTATTTACTTACTAATTTTTACTATCTTTATTCTGAACACCACAACATTACTCATACAACCTTAGATTAAATGGGCTTTTTTGTTGGTGGTAACTATATCACTCTATTAACATAGAATTTATAATCTAAAATTCCAATTTTTGTTATAGAGTTTGAAGTTATATTAAGAAGTACATATTTTGAAATGTGTTCCTGTTGATACATATAAATCTGGTTCCCTTTTATTATTATACTTTAAGTTCTGGGATACATGTGCAGAACGTGCAGGTTTGTTACATAGGTATACATGTGCCATGGTGGTTTGCTGCACCCATCAATCCATCATCTACATTAGGTATTTCTCCTAATGCTATCACTAACCTAGCCCCCTATCCCCCAACAGGCCCCAGTGTGTGATGTGCCCCTCCCTGTGTCCATGTGTTCTCATTGTTCAAATCCCACTTATGAGTGAGAACATGCAGTGTTTGGTTTTTTGTTCCTGTGTTAGTTTGCCGAGAATGATGGTTTCCAGCTTCATCCATGTCTCTGCAAAGGACATGAAATCATCAAAAGGATAATTTTCTAGTTGTCAAACACTGGGCATTCTGTAGTATTCTTTTGTCCTATATTGTGTCTCTCTATGTGGATGAAGAGGAATGCTTACACTGTTTAAAGCTTAACAATCAGACTAATACCTAAAATTCAGTATCTTTATACTAACGATGCCTTGATACCTTGAATTGTTTTCAATTACATGTGACATATGCAATGAATTATAAATCACTGAGAGGGTAAATCACTGAGAGGATAAGCCAATAAATTTTTGTCAGGAAATGAATTAATTTTCTATTTTAGTTTATATTATTACTTTTCAAATCCTCCTTATAGAGTTAGAAAAAATACTTTTCAAGTTGTATGAAACTGAAATTATTTTCCATGTTTGATTCCACTTTTTCTTCATAATGAGGAGGAAATATTTTAGAATAATGAAGTTTCAGGTTTTCTCATGATGCTAGGCCTTAGTATACTCTTCCTTAGAAAATTGGGTAAAATACTGAAGAATAGAAAGCTGTTAACAGCAACCCCATTAATCTTAATAGCGAAAAAGGAAAACAAGTGGAATAAATGCTAACTTTTTTTTCTCTTTCTTTTAATAGCTATCAAAGCATGTTGCAAGTTGGTGGATTGGACTTCAAGAAGAAAGAGCCGATGATGAATTTCGGTATGAACCTAGATTCATTTGCATTTAATTTTGTTTGACAGGTTTTATTTGCAGAATGATTGAATTTGATTTTAGCGATCAATTTCAAACATTATATTTAACTTATAAAATTTTGTTTCTCTAACCAAATACATGAGTGTTTTTTAAAGTATACACTCATGAAACCATCACCACAATCTAGCCATAAACATATCCATCACCTCCAAAAGCTTCCTCCTGCCCTATTCGTTTATTTATTTATTTATTCACTCATTCATTCATTTTTGTGCTGAGAACACTTAACATAAAACTTACCCTCTTACCTGGGCAATATGGCTCACACCTGTAATCCCAGCACTTTGGGAGGCCGAGGCAGATGGATCACCTGAGGTCAGGAGTTCAAGACCAGCCTGGCCAACATGGAGAAACCCCATCTCTACTAAAAATACAAAAATTAGCCAGGTGTGGTGGTGCATACCTGTAGCCCCAGCTACTTCGGGGGCTAAGGCAGGAGAATTGCTTGCACCCAGGAGGCAGAGGCTGCAGTGAACCAAGATAGTGCCTCTGCACTCCAGCCTGGGTGACAGAGCAAGACTCCATCTCAAAAAAAAAATCTACCCCCTTGGAAAACTTTTAAGTATACGATACAGTATTATTAACTATAGGCACTATGCTACATATGAATTTTTTTAATTTAATAGAATATGATACCTTCAATCACTACCTCAGAACTCTAAGAGTGATGTTGGAGACTGGACATGCAGAATGAGAGACCTTAACATTTTAAATCTTCCTACAGCTGGAGTGATGGAACACCAGTGATATACCAGAACTGGGAAACAGGAAGAGAAAGAACTGTGAATAATCAGAGCCACAGATGTGGCTTTATTTCTTCGGTAACAGGTTATTTTACTTATCCATTTTGGGGTTTATAATACATAGTGATAATTTTCAGGAGGCTTAAAGTCTTTTCCCTGCATCATTTCCGTGAGAAGTTTCTGTTTATTTCTCTTTTTAGTTGATGTGTTCAGTTTTGTCTGCCATAAGGCTTAAGGATGGCCGTTCATTCTGTTCAATCCATGTACTTGAAATGTACTTGAAATGTTCAATCCATGTTCTTGAAAATAATTACATCTGGATAAGTCCTTCCTCAGAAATCAAAACAGCACCAGAAATGGGCCCAATGAAATTGTTAAAAAATATATGCCTGACAAATACTTTTCTCTATGAAATTTCAATGTGAGCACTTTTTAAAATATATATATATTCCTAGTATCCAATTTATAATTGGCCAGAACTTTAGCCTCTGTGAAATTTAATTCCATTTTCCTATTTAATAAATGTTTTGATTCAAGTCAGTATTCTTTTTTTCTTTTAATGCCTGGCATCAATTGCTGCCTGCCTTAGAAAGGCAGCTATTTGCAAGTTGGATTTAGAAGCACATTTAAGTTGAAGATTGGGTTTTAAATTCTCTTCATCAGTGCAATGTAGTTAGGTTGATTGTCCACTCATGCCCCTTCTTTCTAACCAATAAAAGATAATAATATCTGCTACTCTAACAGATTTATAACTAACCCGTGACCCAGGCCAAGAAAGGGATAAACATGGAAAATAATTTTGGGTGTGAGGGCCTCTGCAGAGACTTAGGAAAGGAAAATCCGTGTGGTTAATCAGCTTGCTTTTACCAGCAGGTGTCACAACAGCCTACAGAAAGGACTGTTTTGAGAGTCTGGGAGAATGGCAACTAATCTGCATTGAAAATAGCATTCCAGCCCTTCCTTCAAAGTGCCAATATCTTTTGGCTCATATTCCTGATGTAGAAAACTGAGCGTGCCCTTGCAATTGGCATGCATTCTGCCCTGTTCCAGAATTTATGACTTGGAAGCCAACAAAATTCATTCTATAATCCTTATTCTGAAAATATAGCTCTTCTAAATTAAAAGAAAAAAGTCAGTTTGTCAGAGGCTAGAGATTTAAGGATATGTCTTACTGAGGACATGCCTATATGTGAGTCTGTTTTATTTAAGGGTCAGTATTAAGAAATCCTATTTTCTTGAAAGTTTTTGAGTTAATTTTTCTAAATTATTATATTTTCTAAAGAATTATAAAGTAGGAATTATCTACTGTTTTAGAATCTTTTTCCTCTCTGTACATTGAAGCTGAAGGGTTTAAAATGAAATTGTTACCCTACAAAGTATTCTTTTGCCACACAAGTCAAATATTCTTAGGACTTTAATCAGTTCTGTGATTCCAATTGCAGTATTTATTTAGATTTTTTTTTAATCTGTAAAATTTCTGCATTCTTAAATTAAAATTACTGATTTGGCCGCTTGCCCGGTTAGCTGTTATCCCTAGAGAACTCTATGATCAGTAGCTTAGTTCAGTTTCTATATTTTAAAAAATAAATTATGAAAACCATAGCAGTCATAAAATTAGCGATCAATAGAGAATGCTTTCAAGGAGTCACCATTGTGTCTAAGCCATTTCTAACCCATTTTCTCCTCCAGGACTTTGGGGTAGTGAAGAGTGTTCAGTTTCTATGCCTAGTATCTGCAAGCGAAAAAAGGTTTGGCCAGTAGAAAAAAAGGAAGATACACCTAAACAGCATGGAACGTGTCCCAAAGGTTGGCTGTATTTTAACTATAAGGTAAGCTTGGCTTTCAAAAGTTGCCTTTGTTTTTCTTTTGTAGACACTAATTTTGGAAAGCGTTCAGAAAGTGAAAGTGGCTTTTAAAAGCTATGAGTTTTCCATAGGACCTGGAATTTTTTTGTCACAATTTTCAAGAAGTTTTAGTTTTCCATTTAGTAACAAACCTTTTAGAACAAAAAAGTTTTTGTCAAAAACAGTCTGGACACTACTCCTTGTTTCTTTTTTTCTTTTTCTTTTTTTTTTTTTGAGATGGGAGTCTCACTTTGTCGCCCAGGCTGGAGTGCAGTGGCACAATCTCGGCTCACTGCAACCTCTGCCTCCTGGGTTCAAGCAATTCTCCTGCCTCAGCCTCCCAAGTAGCTGGGAATACAGGCACCCACTACCACACCTAGCTACTTTTTATATTTTAGTAGAGACAGGGTTTCATCATATTGGCCAGGCTGCTGTCAAACTCCTGACCTTGTGACCTCCCAAAATGCTGGGATTACAGGCATGAGCCACCAAGCCCAGCACTACTCATTTCTGTACCTAGTTTTACCATTGGCATAGTCATTTATTATGCTGCGTGAATATTTCATTAGATGTGACATATGTGTGTGTGCATATGCATGTGTGTGTTGGTGTGTGTGCATGTGTGTGCATGTGTATGTATGTGCCTGTATGCCTGTGTGTCTAGGTTCTGCTCCCAAATAAGCTGTAAATTCCAGAGGACCCAGACTCCATCTCCTTGTCTTGTGTTTTCCCTGCCTGGAGCCAGCATAGAGCTCTGCCCACAAGTGAATTGAGGGACTAATAACTTAGCTTGGTCAATGTCATCTTAGCCTCATAAAGCTAGTGCTTCCATGCAGAATTGAATCAAGAAAAAAAAATTGCCGATGGGGATATTTTAAACCAGATTTATTATTTCTGATGCTGCCTTCAATTAAGGCCTAGACTTTCCCTCTACTCCTTATATTTTATAATAAATTAACTTTATAGGCCTTAGGTGAAAGTTATTAAAATGCATCCCAAATTATAATTGTTTAACTCTTAGAAAATTAAAGAACCCAAACCGTGTCATCATTTCATATGCTAATGTGAAATTCCTCTTCAATCGTGGACAGTCAATTTTTAATCTAAGTGTTCAGTTATTTGGCAGGGCTTTCTCTCCTTTGTGATCTTTCTCTCATTGTTAATTTGAGAAATGAGGCTGCTTGGATTTTTCACACATTCATTGAGTACCACTAGATATTTGGCAGTGATTTTTAAATTTTTTTAATTTGGGTAAAATAGATACAATATAGAATTCACCATTCTAGCCATTTTTATTTACTGTTTACTAGTGTTAAGTATCATATATTCACATTGTCATTCAACAAATCTCCAGAGCTTTTCCATCTTGCAAAACTGAAACTCTACCCAGTAAAGTAGAGTTTTTTTAATTTGCAAAATGTCTACATTCTTAAATTAAAATTACTGATTTGGCTGCTTGCCCAGTTAGCTGTTGCCCCAAGAGAACTCTATGATCAGTAGTTTAGTTCAGTTTCTAGATTTTAAAAAATAAATTATGAAAAACCAGAGCAGTCATAAAATTAGTGATCAATAGAGAATGCCTTCAAAGAGTCACCATTGTGTCTAAGCCATTTCTAACCCATTTTCTCCTCCAGTAAACGATTCCCTATTCTTCCTACCCTGAACCCCTTGACAACTACTGTTCTACTTTCTGTGTCTTTGAACTTGACTACTTTAAATACCTCAAGTAAGTGGAATCAGACAATATTTGCCTTTTTGTGACGGGCTTATTTCACTTAGCATGATGTCCTCAAGGTTCATTGACACTGGCATGTGACAGGGCTTCCTTTTGACAGTTGGATGATATTCCATTATATGGATATACTACATTTTGTTTATCCATTCATCCATTGGTGGACATTTGAGTTGCTTCCCCTCTTAGCTAATTGATTTTATATATATATTTCTTCTATCACTGAATTTTAAAAATATATACAATTGCTATCCCCATTTTACATATGAGAAGACTGATGCTAACAAAATTGTGTGTCTTTTCTGAAACTTTACAGTGATTAAGTATCAGGCCAAGAAGCACGTTGTTTTCTGACCCTGAGTCTGATGGTCTTGCCCCTTTCCAATGCCTGCCACTTCACATTGGAACTTAAGGACTCACTCCAGAAATGCAAATTAAAACAATGAGCGATTTGCCACTGCACATCTACTAGAATGGCCCAAATCCAGAGTACTGACAACACTACATACTGGCAGGGAAGCAGAACAACAGGAGCTCTCATTCATTCCTGGTGGGAATGCAGAACGGTGTGGCCACTGTGGAAGGCAGTTTAGCAGTTTCTTACAAAACTAAACATACTTTTACCATATGATCCAGCAATCACACTCCTTAGTATTTATGTTGGAGTTGAAAACTTACATACACATAAAAACCTATCCATGGATATTTATAACATCTTTATTCTTAATTGCCAAAACTTGGAAGCAACCAAGAAGTCCTTAGTAGGCGAATGGATAAACTGGTACACCCACACAATGGAATATTATTCAGTGCTAAAAATAAATTAGCCATCAAGCCATTAAAGGACATGGAGGAAACGTAAATTCATATTACTAAGTGAAAGACACCAATCTGAAAAGGCTACAGTCCTGTATGATCCCAACTATATGACATTCTGGAAAAAACAAAACTATAGAGACAGTAAAAAGAACAGTGGTTGCCAGGTGTTACAGGGAGGGAAGGAAGAAGTTGTGGAAGATTCTTAGGGCAACGAAAATTCTCTGTATGATACCACAATAGTGGATGCATGTCATTAGACATATGTACAACTCAGAGAATGTACAACCCAAAGAGTGAACCCTAAAGTAAACTATGGACTTTGGATGGTTATGATGTGTTAATGCAGGTTCATCAGTTGTAACAGATGTATCATTCTGGGCTGATGGGGCATGTTGATAATGGGAGAGGCTGTGTATGTGTGGTTCAGGGGATATATGGGAAATCTCTGTCTCTTTCTTTATTTTTTATTTCAATTTATTTATTTATTTATTTATTTATTTATTTATTTGAGATGGAATCTCACTCTGTCATCCAGGCTGGAGTCCAGTGGCATGATCTTGGCTCACTGCAACATTGACCTCCCAGGGTCAAGTGATTCTCTTGCCTCAGCCTCATGAGTAGCTGGGGTTACAGGCGCCTGCTACCACACCCGACTAATTTTTGTATTTTTAGTAGAAATGGGGTTTTACCATGTTGGCCAGGCTGGTCTCAAATTCCTGACCTCAGGTGATCTGCCCACCTTGGCCTCCCAAAGGTGTACCTTCCTCTTAATTTTGCTGTGAACCTAAAACTGCTCTTTAAAAAATGAAGTCTTTAATAATACTTTAAAAAATAAGAGTTGCTGCATCAGCTTTGCCCCGTGACACAATCGGTTCAGTGGTACTGTGAGATATTTTCTAGAATAATGCAATTGTACTCTAAAACTTTACTATAGTATTGAGGTACACTATTTTTAATCATTGATAGTTTCTGTGAGCTTACTATTTTCTCAAACTAGAAAATCTTTCTACCAGGTATAAACTATTTTCACATTTCAGTGTGAGAAACTTGTAGCTAATATTCAATAAGACACTGAGTATTACTAAGTCTTTTATTAAAACCTTTGAAAATTAGTTTTTTAAAGCATCTTTATGGTCATAAATAACGTAACATCAAATTTGCCATTTTGACCATTATTGAGTGTACAATTCAGTGGCATTAATTACATGCATAATGTTACACAATCATCATCTCTAGTTCCAAAACATTCTCGCTATCCCTAACAGAAACTCTGTAACCATCAAACACTAACTTCCCATTTCCCATCTCCTAGTAACTTCTAGTCTGTTGTCTATCTCTACAAATATGCCTATTCTAGATATTTTATATTAGCAAACTCAAACAATATTTGTCCTTGTGCTAGCATGATGTTTACAAGGTTCATTTGTGTTTTAGCATATATCAATACTTAATTCCTTCTTGTGGCTGAATAATATTCTTGTGTGGCACAGGTGTGTGTGTGTGTGTGTGTGTGTGTGTGTGTGTGAATATTGCACATTCTGTTCATTCATCTGTTGATGGACACTTGGGTTGTTTTCACCTTTTGAATATTGTGAATAATGCTTCAATGAACACTGGTGTGTAAGTCTCTGTTTGAGTCCCTGTTTTCAATTCTTTTGAATGTATACCTAGGAATAGAATTGCTGGGTCATATGGTAATTCAATAGTTAGCTTTTTGAGGAACTGACAAATGTTCTTCTGCAGTGGCCAAACCATTTTATAATCCTGCCAACTGTGTGTGAGGGTTTCAGTTTCTCCACATTCTTGCCAACTTTGGCCATTATAGCCATCCTAGAGCACATCAGGTGTTATTTCATTGTGATTTTGATTTGCATTTCTCTATTATCTGATGAGGTTGAGCATCCTTTCATGTGCTTGTTAACCATTTGTTTATCTTCTTTAGAAAAATGTCTATTAAAGTCCTTTGTCCATTTTTAAATTGGATCATTTGCCTTTTTATTGTTGAGTTATAGGAATTCCTTATATATTCTAAATATTAAACCCCTATCCAATATGTGATTTATAAATATTTTCCTTCATTCTGTAGGCTGTCTTTTAACTTTCTTTGATGCACAAAAGTTTTTAATTTTGATGAAGCCCAATTGTCTATTTTTTGTTTTGTCACTTGTGCTTTTGGCATCATACTGCAGAATTCACTGCCAAACCCAAGGGCATGATGATTTGCCCCTGTGTATTTGTCTAAGAGCTTTATGGTTTTAGCGCTTATATTGGGTTGTTGATCCATTTTGAATTCACTCCAGTATGTGACAACTGTTAGAACAAGTGTATCTGGTGTGGTCTCTATAGAACAAGCATAAAGGAATGCCTTGCTCATCTCCAAATCACATTTTTGGTACAGAGAGTGAACAAACCAAAGCATGAACACAACTGTTCTAGTTACTAACTCATGCCTCCTCTCATGTGTAAAGAGGATATTTTAAGGAAATGAATGACAAATCAAATCCTTGGCATTTGAGAAAAAATTCTTGGAAACCTGGAATAATTGTTTCTTGTTCAGCCTTTGCTATTATCCTTCCTCCAAACGCGATTTTTACCCACACATCTCAACTCTATCCCACATGTCCTCCTGTGCACACGTAGAGAGTGTGTATGTATATGCATGGGCACGGTGGCAGTGATGGTGGAGCAGACTCAGGGCAAAAAAGCAAGTGAATGCTTCTCAACAAAGGAATAGAGAGGGGCATAAATATATGCATGTGAATGGGGACACCTTCTGAAGCTGGCCCAGGAGCATGATTAAAACACCTTCACATAGCTCAGAGCTATAAAAAAAATGTATTGATAACTAACACCTAGATCAGTAGTTTTCAGCCCTGGTCAAATATTTAGAATCAGCAGGTGAGCTTTTTTAAAACATCAAGGTGCAGGAGATGTCCTGAAGATTCTGATTTCGCTGATCTGCATGGGATCCAGGCATCTGTATTTTTTTAAAGCTCCCTCAGTTATACTAATGTGTAGCCAATATTTGCCCAGCAATCCAACAGTCATAGTTCCACAACTCTTTCTTTAAGGCATTTGGAGAATTTGATTGCAAAGGATATCATCACGGCAGGCTTCATGAGTAGGTGGCAATTCACCTGGCACAGTGTCAGAGTCACCATGCGTGTCTCCCCAGCCACAATGCCTTCCCCTGCACATTAATGCCTGCAATTCCACCACTGGAGTTTCTCTCCCTTGTCCCAACACGTTCCTCTATTTTTAAAATGAAAATATTTCTGAGATTGCCTCATCTGTCATCTGCACCTTGAAACAAGTGGGTTTATCAAATGATTAGAAAAACTGCTGATAGGAGAGCTGATAGCTGACAGGAGTGGGATAGTTTTTCCCTATTAACAAATAAAGCTACAGAACGAAAACTGAGAGATGACAATGATGGAACTTCTTTACTTTACAATTCTGATGTGAGTTCCAATATGTTATGACCCATTAAACTTTGCTTCTTGTTTGTGAATTTCCTAGGACTAATTTTTATTGGTTATTTCTGAGAAAAAAAAAAATCCCACTTTGTTGACAAATTAACCACCGTGTAGAGTTTTGAAAACTGAGATACACAGAAATTAAGCATCTTTTCTAATGTCTCATAAATAGTGTTCTCTGTGTTTGACAGCGTAAAAGAGGTTTGACCAGGGGTTAACCCAGGAAGAGTGAGTCATCTAAGATACCTGTCCCAGCAGATCTGTGGAAGGAAAAAATTCTAAGTGTGTATGTGCTTCTACTTACATATTTTTATTCAAGACTTGGATTGAGTGGTAATGGCTGCTTTGCACCATTGAGGTTGGGCTTAGTCAATATTTGATTCTTGTGCATAACATAGTTTTTCCTTAAAAATACTCTCACCTGTTTTTGGAATGTATTCAAATTTGAGCACATTATTCATTCATTCATTTGACTATGCTGGATGCCGGGAATTCAATGGTGAGGAAAAACAGACATAGCCCCTTCTCTTTCGGTGCTTACACACTAGAGGGAGAACAACCATTAGTAAATCGATCAGGAAAATGGTTGTATAATTTAAAACTGTGGTTTATGTGATGAAGGAAAGTTATGTGGTTCTAGAAAAGTGTATAGCCAGAGGACCTGACTGAAGTGGGAACATTAAAAATAGGCAGCGCCTCATGTGCTAAGGAACTGCAGCAGGAGGAGAGTATGACATTTAAGAAGCTAAAGGAAGCATAGAGAACTAGAGTGGTGGAAGGTGAAGCAAAAGAAGTAGGAAAGGGTGATATCACGTTGGCGTTCTGGCCTTTATCCTAAGAGCAATGGGAAACCCTTGATGGGTTCAAAACTAAAGAAGGACGTGACCGGGACCAAATTTTAAAAAGCATTACTCTAGATATAGTGCCAAGGATATTGGGAGAAGGGCAAGGGTGAGAAAGGTAAGGATAGTTAGGAAGCTATTGCTATAGTGCAGGCAAGAGATTAGAAGCTTGGCTAAGATGGTGGTGGCAGAGACCATGAGGCAGTGGGAATGGGGGATGGATGAGGGGGCTTTTTGGGAAACGAGATATCCAAATGGTAGGGCTGTTGGGGTGATGGAGTGAGAGGGTGAGGATGCCTTTGAGGCTTCAGGCTCATTATATGTGTATAAACGCATGCTGATCGTGCCATTCAACGTTGAGTAGGAACACTGGGAAAGGACCAAGTTTGGAGGGAACATGAATTTCATTTTCAAATATTGAGCTAGAAATGATTTTGAGACAAAAAAGAATTCTATATTGAAAACCCGCTTAGAATATAGTAGGACTCCCTTAATTCACAGTAATAATCAGAGATACATTAAACTTGATCACATTTTGCAAATTAGTAAGTAAACAATTTTAAATTAAGGATGCTGTACTTCATCTTGCTGCTTTGCCTTAATTATTAATGACACCATTTCAGAGTGTGTTAGTAAATATGTTATATTTTTAGAAACAATAAAGTTGTGGTAATGGGAGGCCACACTTCTGTAGTCCAGCTAGTGAACCCTGGCTGAGGCAAACATAGAGGAAGCAGAAGGGGGTGTTTTTCTGGAGAGATTTATTGAGCTAACAGAACCAATGAGGTTCATTGGTATTTATGAATGGTTCATTAGTGTAACTATCTGAACACAAGGTGAATTCACATTAAATGATAAGGCTTCCCAATAATTAATATGTGCCACTCTTTAGAATTTGTAATTAGAGGAAAGAGGCAAAATGAAAGAAAATAGATAAAAGGTTAGTTGTTATAAAATTAAACTCCTTGAAAGCCAATTCAGTTTCTTTGTGAAGCAAACAAGACAAAAAGGACCAGAAGAATTGAAAATATATTTTCTCTCTTAGTTGGCAACTCAACTTCAAGCTAGTTCAGGGTTTCTGGTTTTTATCCTAAGGGCAGTGGAAAATTCCTGAAGGGTTTAAATTAAAGAGTGACATGATCAGGACTGATTTTTAAAAAGAATTACTTTGTACTATTGACATTTGGGGCTGGATAATTCTTTCTTTTGGAAGACTGACCTGACCTTTGCTTTGCAAATGGTTAGCAGCATCCTTGGTCTCTACCCACTAGTTGCCAATAGCAACCCCCTCCCAATTGTAATAACCAAAAATACCTGCAAGCATTATCAAAATATACTCTGAGGGGCAAAATCGTCCTGTTGGAGAACCACTGAGCTAAATGTGAAATGCCTGACAATGTCATTTGACAACCATTTTAAGGTCTATTGGCTTTCATTTTGCTTAATAAATGTTTGCTAGGGACCTTCTCTAGTGTGATGTTCAAAAAGGAGTAAGACAGTCTCTCTGCTTTTAAGGGGTGTATATGGTAGGGAAAGGATGGGGAACTGACAAATTTGGAAATTAAAGAATGATAGGGAAAGATATTATACTAGACCAGTCTTGTATCTCTATAAAGGAATACCTGAGACTGGGTAACTGATAAAGAAAAGAGATTTGTTCTGGCTCACAGTTTGCAGGCTGTACGAGAAGCATGGTGCCTGCACCTGCTCCTGGTGAGGGCTTCAGGGAGCTTACAATCATGACAGAAGGTGACGGGAACCAGCATGTCACATGGCAAGAGGAGGAACAAGAGGGTGAGGTGCGGAGTGGTTCCAGACTTTTAAACAATCAGATCTCGTGTGAACTGAGAACTCATTCATCACCTAGGGGATGGCCCTAAGCCATTCACGAGGGATCTGCCCCCATGATCCAATCACCTCCCACCAGGCCTCACCTTCAATACTGGGAATCACATTTCAACATGAGATTTGGAGAGGACAAACATCCAAACTATATCAGATATCATTCCAAAATAAGATAATAAATGATGCTTGTTCAAGTGTAGATTTCCATGCTAACCTAGAATTATCCTGTAGTTGGGTTTTTCTCAGTGGCAAGATCTCAAGATCTGACCTATCCATGACTAGGGTTGTCTGTGTTCATTGATGACAGAATTGATATGAGAGAAGAATCCCCAGCAAATTCCAGATGAAATATCCTTTGCATAAAGTCTCTCCTGACCTCTCTGGAATTTTGTCTGATCCATTATAAGCTTTCTCTTTTATCTTTTCCTCTCACCTAACTCCATCTGGTCTTACCAACATGCTTAAATTCCATTGAACTTTCAGGGAAAAACAAACAAACTTATCTTCAATCCTGCCTGTCCTGCAGAGTATGTATCATTCCATTTCTCATCCCATCCCATAAAAAAGAAACCTCTGCCCTGATACAGACATGATTCTCTTCTGCATAACACTAAACTTATATTGTCAAATTCCACAACTTTTTTGTGTTCCCTTTAACATTGATGGCCAACCTTCCCCTTCATTTCTACTTCTTTCCAGGTTTCCTTGGTCATACCCTTACTTTCTGCCCCACTGGGATCATTTATTTTTCTTCTCTGACTCTTCTCAATGGACTTACTGACCAAATGGCTGACTCAAGTATTTAGTGAATTTAAATACCTGATATGCTTTAATTCCCCAGTATTTCTCTCTCACTTAAAGAAGTGTGTTTATAAATAACATTGAAATAAGCTGTTCATTGTCACCCCCAGAATGTTTTTTTTAGATTAAATGTGCCAGTGTAAACTTTGAAATCAGGGTGGCTCCTTTTTAGGAAGAATACCACTTTTCATTATGCCGAAGACACTGTTCTGACATTTCACATGACAAAACGCATCCCTGCCTCTGTTCCTGCCTGCTGCCAATGCAGGCAAGTCACTAACTCACCCTGAAAGCTGCTCCTTTTTGTTTTATTCTAACACCTTTGGAGTAGTTGAAAGAAAAACGAGTTCTTTCTGCCCGAGAAAATTATAAAGAATTTTCAAAGGTGATATTCAGTGCCTTGGGAAATTTTTAATTCACTTAGAAAAATAAAGAAACGAACCTTTTGTTTTGACATTTGTTGATAGTGCCTTTTGCTGAATATCCCAAGAGACCCAAGCAATTGGAAGAACTGGATGCATGCTCAACATTTCTGTGCTGAAGAAGGGGGGACCCTGGTCGCCATCGAAAGTGAGGTGGAGCAAGGTAGAGTACTCAAGGTCCAACCAGGCCAAGATAATCATTTTTATTCTAGTATTTATTAAAATACCCCCCACCAATACTAACATTCCCAAATCAACATTTAAAATACTGTATTGCTGATGATACATGAATTTTCAGTTTGACCCATAGGTTTTATTTCACGACATCTGTAAAAGTTAGTGTACTGCATTGCTTATAAACCGCTGGGTTTTGGAGCCTTTCTCTCATGACTAGCAGTGGAAAGAATAAGGACATATTTCTGGCCTATATTTCAAAATGGCTAAAAGAATCTAACGTATAGTCTACATGTAATTGCATGGTAATTACATGTAATTGCCATGGTAATATGATTTTTAGATTCCTTTACATTTACCTACATGCTTTTACTTGATATTTAAACAATTTTATACTTTAGTTTAAATATAGTAGATAAATCCTCTTTTATTTAGAAACGTAATTAATGAACACTGGAAATTGTTTCGCTAATGATATGATGAAATCTCAAGTTATCCAACTAATTTCTGTCAATTTAAACTAAAATAAAAGTGAAAGCAATTGCATTACTTTAACAAGGATAAAGTAACAAATTCCTACAAATGATTCATAATTATGTTTTGCTGGCATTTAAATATAATCAGAGCTATAAATAGGATTCAGTGATTACTCAAACGCTTTCTACAGTATTAAATTAGATAACGTATTCCTGTTTTTCAGCTTTCATTACTATGAATCTTTTTGGCAAGACCACTAATATGTGGATAGGTTTACAAAATGATGATTATGAAACATGGCTAAATGGAAAGCCTGTGGTATATTCTAACTGGTCTCCATTTGAGATAATAAATGTAAGTTTTAAGATTTATTTTTTAGAGATCACTTTGGCAATATACTTTATTCAAGACTTGTTTACTAAAGCTATTTTTTTACTTTCTATATTTTGTAGATATAAATTTATATTAGTTTGTTATTAATATATTAATTTTTAATGTAATTTTATATAATTTTTTTTAAGACAGAGTTTCACTGTGTAGCCCAGGCTAGACTGCAATGGCATGATCTTGGCTCACTGCAACCTCAGCCTTCCAGGTTCAAGTGATTCTCCTGTGTTAGCCTCCTGAGTAGTTGGGATTACAGGTGCCCAGCACCATACCTGGCTCATTTTTTGCATTTTTAATAGAGCCAGCGTTTTGCATATTGGTCAGGCTGATCTTGAACTCCTGACCTGAGGTGATCCACCTGCCTTGGCCTACCAGAGTGGTGGGATTACAGGCATGAGCCACTGAGCCTGGCCAATTTTATGTAATTTTTTTGTGTTCCAAAAATATAATTACTTTACTCATCACAATAATTGTTTCTTTTGTAGGTTATGAAATAATTTGTGAATATGTTTATTAAATGCAAATAAAGGAATAATTGTGTCTTAATTTTTAAAAATAATGTTCTTAATAAAAATTGTAATGTTTTAATAATGCTATATGTTATTATACTCTTGATAATGTGTATTATTTTAAAGATTCCAAGTCACAATACCACTGAAGTTCAAAAACACATTCCTCTCTGTGCCTTGCTGTCAAGTAACCCTAATTTTCATTTCACTGGAAAATGGTATTTTGAAGACTGTGGAAAGGAAGGCTATGGTTTTGTATGTGAAAAAATGCAGGGTAAGATATATTTGGTTTTTTATTCCTTTCGTTTTCAGAGTCCATCCTTCTCTTCCATGTTGGTTCCACACAGCTGTGCAGCTAACAGTTTCACGGCTACAGTGTCAGGCACTTATTCTTTGGCTTTACATAAGTTTAGTTATTTAATCTCCCCTGCCCTAGGCTTGTGCCCTTTGGTGGGATTATAAGGACTGCCGAGGCCACTTGAGTGATGACCAAATTTATGTGTCTATCTTAGTCATATTAAATGGCTTTACTGCTTCGTTCTGGGATTATGTATCTGTTCAGGTAATTTTTAAAGGTCACTGAGAAAAAATGTTGGGAAAGAATCAGGGAAATAAAGCAACTCATACTTGCTCCTTTTTTGGGACCCTAAAATGGTCTCTGTGGCTAAATGTGGCATGCAGCAAGTTTCTAGATCTGATGGGCAGAACCTCCAAATGGTTTCTGGTGTGAAATACCAAAGCCACACTATTACAAAATAGTCAACAGGGTCAATGAACAGTGTGAATGCACTATAACTGACCTTGAGTAGTGTAAATAAAAACAACAGCTCATGTTTTTACTGAGTGCTGGGTATCCCTGTCCATGTCACTAGAGAAAGTCATAGTTGGTGTCTAGAGCTGTGTGGAACTCTGGGAAGCCTAGCATATATATATATGTTTATTTGGAATATGAATTTTACTTCTTAGCATGGCATATGTGTGAACTCTTTAATGTTACTATCAACCCATCCTCAAAAAAGCAGTGCCAGGGAAGCTGCATTTCTGGTTCTCAGTTACCAATTAAACATTATAGTGTCCAAGAACTGAAAGAAGATACTAGATATGTAATAGTAAGAGTAGCATGGGAACAGCAGAGCCTTGTAATGAAAGAAATAATATGAGCATACCAGGTATTTACACATTTATGATGTACCCAACACTGTGCCTTGAGTGTATACACAATATGCCACAAAATCCTCAAAACAGTTCTATGAAGTAGGTAAAAGTCTCCCATTTTACAGATAAGAAACTTGAGACTTAAAAACATAAGTAACACTTGTGGGTACAATGCTCATACCTGTAATCCCAACACTTTAGGGGGCCAAGGCGGATGGATTGACTGAGCTCAGGAGTTCAAGACCAGCCTGAACAACATGGTGAAACCCCATCTCTACTAAAATACAAAAATGTAGCTAGGTGTGGTGGCAGACACCTGTAGTCCCAGCTACTCTGGAGGCTCAGGCACGAGAATTGCTTGAACCTAGGAGGCACAGGTTGCAGTGAATGGAGAACACACCACTGCACTCCAGCCTGGACTACAGAGTGAGGCTCTGTCTCTGGGAAAACAAAATAAAACAAAAATAACACACTCAAGATATCTCAGTTAAGCACAGTGATTCTACTCCACTAAATTGATGTTGATTTGTTCTTGAAATTTGCCTCTGATCACTTTCTCTCTTTGGTATTTTTGGGACTAACAGTGTGGATTTTCCTTTGGAGATAGTACAGAATAGTGGTGATTGAGAGCATAGGCACTGCAGTGCCCACCACACACGGGTTCCCACCCTCCTCTGTAGATAAGCTTCAGTCAAGTTACTTATCTTCTATGATCATGATTTCTGCAGCTGCAAAATGTGGTGATAACCATCTCACACACTCTATGTATATGTAACACTTAGCATACTTCTAGCATATATTTAACAAATGATAGAGTTTTTTTATTATTTCCAAAAATTATTGTTCACCCACACTAATTATTGTAGCCAACAATAAATATTCAAGTTCTGCTCCTCTTCTCTGTTTGCCAGATAAATATGTGCTTACATTGGACTTGAGCCCAAAGTCTTTTATCTACCAAAAAATTAAGAAAGTTGAATGAGAAGAGACACAAGGGCAAAGCAAGACTCACAGCTTAGAACTTGGTTTCCAATAGATCTTTCTTTTTCAGGGCAATTGGTGGCAAAACCATGCTGCTCAAAATCACTTGTTTTGAAATTTAATGAAATCAATTACATATGGAGAAATTCATATATGTAAAAATACAGCTATATGACTCAGTGGGGAAAAAACAGTCAAATTGGCATTTGAGTAACATATACAAAGAATTTCATTTAATTTTATGAATTGTTAGCATTTTAAAATAGGTGCTTTGATATTATTTTGATTTTGTATAAATAACCATTACACTGGGCACATAGGCTGGGCACAGACTTCTAGCAAAGAGTAAAAATATGATAAAAGTGTGATCCACCACAATTTATAGAAATTAAGTAGATTTATTTTACTTTGGTTTTACCATATGCACGGCTGCTATATTGAGGTAACAGCTTCGGATAAAGGCCAGTTTCCTGCTTTGCCATTTTTACTGGGTGACTATGACCAGAGGAAGAGAGTGGAGCAAGAAGCAACATTCATAGGATGCCTTCTGGACATCTCATTCAGTTCTATCCACACCCCTCCAAGGGAGACCCTTATCATCTCTTGTAGACCATAAATTTGAGGTTTAGAAAGGTTAATTTGCCCTAGGACTCTTTACCAGTTAGGGCCAGGAATAGGATTAAGTCCTAGTTCTTGTGACCTACCTACACCTCACATGCTTCTTTTTAACACCAAATGTAGTAAAACCAAATGTAGTACACAGAAGTTCAAGTCACTTTGGATCAGAAGGTACAAAAACTCTTACTTTGTTTTTTGTCCATTAGAGTTTCTAAACCTTTAGTCTATTCTAGTACTTAACATAATACAGAACAGAAAGGCAAATGCACATACCAGAGAGGAAACACCTGTTCATAAAACACAGGCTTGGTTTTCACATGGTCACAGCCTCTCATGAACACTCAAGCACCAATGATCACATGTGAAAAAACCTTGCCTTTTAATTTGTAAACCGTGGCTCTGACAGGTGACGTATTAATAGTAACTGTTTATAAGAACAGTGTGTATTTCTAATAATTTATTAACTTTTTAAAAATTATTTTTAGAAGTATACAGGCAAACATTAAACATAATAATGACCATCAGTCTCAAAAGTGTAATCAAGTATTTTACCTGATAATATGCACCTGTAATATTAGGTTTGCAATGCAGCATATGACCGCATAACATGTGCCTCTCTACTATTTATAAGCATTAAGTTCTGCCAAAGCAGTGTGGATTAGGCCAAGCATAGTTAGTGGAGTGAAATCCACCTACAAAGATCATCATCAGTTCACCAAAAAGTAGTCAATTTGATAAGGGATGGTCAAAAATGGGAAATCTTCTAGAAATGGTTCAATCCATGTTTATGTTTTTGAAAAATGATTCATTAAATTTCCTAAGTCTTCTCATTTTTTAGCATCACCTACATTTTCAGATAGTGTCCTCGTTTTGAAATAGTCAATTCCAGAAGAAAGCTGTCTGATCAACATGGATCATAGTGACAAGGATCCATGCTAAGCTTTGCCTCCTCCTTTCTCATCCAGATGCTACAAATGACTTTTGTTGCTGTTCTTGTTCTAGATACTTCTGGACATGGTGTAAACACATCTGACATGTATCCAATCCCTAATACCTTAGAATATGGAAACAGAACTTACAAAATAATTAATGCAAATATGACTTGGTATGCAGCAATAAAAACCTGCCTTATGCACGGAGCACAGCTGGTCAGCATCACAGACCAGTATCACCAGTCCTTCCTCACTGTTGTCCTCAACCGGCTGGGATATGCCCACTGGATTGGACTGTTCTCCACAGATGTAGGTATCCTAATGCCCTTGAAACATCCTTGCATAATTAACTTTAGCATCTACCTCCTCCATGATGTAGCCACTGAAATTAGCACTAAAAAAAAAAAACCCAAAATAATGGTAAACATAACGCTTAAATAATTGGTTTATACGATTATTTGACCAATCTTATGAGCAGCCTATGCCTACAAAATAAGAGTGCACACCTCTTTAGGGTAAATATCTACTTGCCTAATGTCTGGAAATTAATACCCTTCAATGGTTCTCTGAAAATTTCCAGGTGCCCCAATACTGCCTTGAATGTGCACTGGAACACGTCTGGAACTCGAGCACTGCATTTAGGAATTAGCGGCAGTTAAGAAATCCCCAAGAAAAATAATGAATCATGTTTCTTGTCTAGAAATGTGATTATTAATTAGTTGAGTACCCCTTATAATTAAACACTTTAGGTTTCATTTTCCTCTAGGGATGTGGTTTAGAGAATATGTTATTTTCATTTTTTAAATAAAAATATTATACACTCAAAGTAGCATAAAGTAAACTCTAGTCTATCCTGACCCCTAGTTCTACTCCCTAATATTAGTAATTGTGAATACTGTCTTGTGTGCTATCTAGAAATTTTCCATGTACACATATATGTGTTCCATATATACATATATACTCATGCAATGGAAGAATATGTATATTGTTTTTCAAACACAAATGAGATCCTATTATACATGCTGTCTTTAAACTTGCTTTTTTATTTAATATCTCTTTTACTACTTCACATGTCAGTATATAAAAATTTCATGCATTCTTTAGAACTCAGCATGTAAGGATATACCACAGCTTACTAAACCATACTCCTGTGAATAGACATTTGGGTTCTTCTCAGTTTTTCAGTTATAAACAATGCACAACAAATATATCTGTGCAGGTAGGATAAATTCTTTTTTCTTTTCTTTTCTTTTTTTGAGACAGAGTCTCACTCTGTTGCCCAGGCTGGAGTGCAGTAGCACAATCTCAGCTCACTGCATCCTCCACCTCCCCAGTTCAAGAGATTCTCCTGCTCAGCCTCCCCAGTAGCTGAGAATACAGGCAGGCACCATCATACCCAGCTAATTTTTTACTTTTCATAGAAACAGGGTTTCACCATGTTGGCCAGGATAGTCTCGATCTCTTGGCCTCGTGATCTGTCTACCTCGGCCTCCCAGAGTGCTGGGATTACAGGCGTGAGCCACTGCACCTGGTTGATAAATTCTTAGAAGTAAAATTGCTGAGTACACTTTAAATTTTGACAAGTACTACCAAATTGCCCTCCAAGAGTTTGCGCTAATTTGTATGCCAACAACAGCATGTGATAACGTCTAGTTTTTTCACATCTTTGCCAACACCAAGTATTATCAAAATTTTAATCCTTGCCAGTGGGAGAGGTAAAAAATAATTATTTCGTAATTACTTATTGCCTTATATAGTACAGAATGTTTTAACTTTATGTAGTCAATTTTGCTTTATGGTCTCTGGATTTTCTATGACTTAGAAAGGTTTTCCCTGCACCAACAGTACAAAAAAACTTAACCAAGTTTTCTTTAACACATTTATGTTATCAATTTTGTTTGAGAATTTGCTCAATCTGAAATTTATTTCAGTGTAAAAGACAAGGTACCGGTCCAATTACACTCTGATTGCTCACTAGAAAATCATAGTGGTAGGGAGCCAAGAATTCCTAAAAATCAAAAAAAGATCTCATTTGTGACAGATATTCCTGTTTGTCAAGCTATATTCACAGATGTCCTAGACCCTCTTTAAAATGGTGTGTGGAAATATAAATCGATGTGGGAATTGTAGTATGCTCAGATAACATCGGGTGATGCTGCCAGCAGTGGTGGCAAAGAAATGATAGCTCAGTTTTCCTCCACAGAATGGTCTTAATTTTGACTGGTCTGATGGCACCAAATCCTCTTTCACTTTTTGGAAAGACGAGGAGTCATCCTTCCTTGGTGACTGTGTTTTTGCCGACACCAACGGACACTGGCATAGCACAGCCTGTGAATCATTTCTGCAAGGTGCCGTTTGTCATGTGCTCCCTGGTAGGTTCAATTCTATTCAACTCAAAAATACACTCTATGTAACTACTGTATGCAAGGCACTGTGCTAAGCAAGGGATATGAGGATGAGTATAGTAAGAAGCCTCTGGTCTGGGTGGTGATATAAAGAAAAGCAGAACTACAAATGATATAAGAGAGATAGCAAATGTTATGGGGGTTATCAAGAAAAAGAATGTATCGTATCCATTTGGAGAAAGGTAGAAAGGCTTCTTGAAAGACACGGCAGTGCAGATGGGCCTTGATAAATGGTGGCTCATGCCTGTAATCCCAGCACTTTGGGAGGCCAAGATGGGCGGATCACTTGAGGTTGGGAGTTTGAGACCAACCTGATCAGCATGGAGATACCTCACTCTACTAAAAATACAAAAATAGCTGGGTGTGGTGGCGCATGCCTGTAATCGCAGCTACTTGGGAGACTGAGGGAGGAGAATCACTTGAATCCAGGAGGCAGCGGTTGTGGTCAACGCCATTGCACTCCAGCCTGGCCACAAGAGTGAAACTCTGTTGAGAGAGAGAGAGAAAAAGAAGAAAGACAGAAAAAGAAAGAAAAGGAGGGAGGGAGGGAAATACAAGTAGATAAATGGGTGGGTGTATATGGATAATAATGGGACATGGAAAGGCATTCTGAGAAAAGCCGGATGAAAATGTGGAAGGAAGACAGGACTGGGCTTGTGTAAAGCAAAGTTGATGTTGGGATTTGCCTGAATGCAGGTTAGGTGTAAAGGAGGGGTGGGAAATTAGATGAGAAACATGGGCTTCAAGCATGTATGGAGGACTTTGAGGATGCATGTTTAAGTCAAAGACTGATAGGATTCCAGAGCCACGATGATGATGATGATGATATTGTTTGGATATTTACTAGGTATCTGGCTCTGCACTTTATATAATATCTCATTTACACTTAAAGTTCACTGGCCTGCCATTTATTAAACATGAAATGTAAACTCAGAGCATTAAATAGCTTCCTATCTCACAGCTGTCCATCACCAGTACCAAGAGTAGAAATCAAGTTTCCTACATAGAATTCCCTAACACAAGCTGGCCTCCTTTTAAATCTCTCATTTAGTAAAAGTGCATGTATTTACTTACATTCTGGGTACTGTATCAAATAACATACAAATTTTATATCTTTAGATCAAAACAATTCAGGATTAAATGTAAATGATAGCCACCTATATCTTGGAAAAGCTAATTTTGCTTCTGAAACACCATAAAAGCTGTCCTTCCCATTTTTCCTTTTTTTTTTTTTTTTTTTTTTGTTAGCACTTGCCTTTTCTTGGAATCGTGACCTTTCAATAACAATGCATTTATTGAATGCTTTGTGAGGCTTTAACTCATTTAAACTTCTCAACTTGTAAGGAAGGTGGCCATGTGGCTCATACCAGTAATCCCAGCACTTTGGGAGACAGAAGCAGGAGGACCTCTTCAGGCCAGGAGTTTGAGACCAGCTTAGTTAACACCATGAGACCCTTTCTCTACCAAATAATAATAACAATAATATTTTTTCAATTATCTGGGCTTGGTGGTGTGTGCCTGTAGTCCTAGCTACTTGGGAGGCTGAGGCTGGAGGATCACTAGACCCCAGGAGTTTGAGGCTGCAGTGAGTTGTGATTGTGTCATTGCACTTCTGCCTAGGTGACAGAGCGAGACGTTGTCTCTTAAAAAAGTTTTTTAATTAAAAAAATTATTTTTAAAGTTTTTGTTGCTAGCTCTCTTTTATAGATAAAGAAACGAAGTGCAAGGTAACATGTCCATGGCCACACAGCTAGTAAGTGGTGGAGCCGGGATCACAGCATGGATGTGTCTGACTCTCACACTTGCTTTCTGAAATAAAGTCCCCTTGGAGTTCCCTTATTTATTTTATGTTATGCTACGTTATGATACTTTATTGAATGCATTATTTTCTTTCATAGGTTTATTAGTGGGTAAGGACTTTTCAAATCTGTGATACACAGCACTGCATGAAGCGCATACATTTGGAAATCTCTTGCCAGCATCAGTCAGCTGCCACTCTCTCCGGGAGTCATAGCCCCTGCTTGTTCCAACCTTTAGGATGCTAATTGTAAACATGAAAGACAGCCACTCTCACCCAGGCAGCACCCAAACCAAGCCTCCAAAGCTGTGCATTAACGTATCTTGTTATGTTTAGGTAAAGATTATTTCCATCAGAAATGCTATAAGCTGGTCCTAGTTTTATAATCACTTACATGAAACCCAATTTTTTAGAGTATTACCATGAAAATATTGTTACATACATCTATCTTGGTCTTTTATAGAATGTAATGTAATATTTATCTCAATACATAAACCCAGTCACCACTCTGAAATCATAACTGGTTTTTCTTCACAGAAACAAGACCATCTGAACACCCAGAGTTGTGCTCAGAATCATCTATTCCCTGGATAAAATTTAAAAGTAATTGCTACAGTTTTTCTACAGTCCTAGACGGTATGAGTTTTGAGGCTGCTCATGAATTTTGCAAAAAGGAAGGTAATTGTTTCTGTGATGGTAAAAATGCTTTCATGTGCTCCTACTTGCCATTTCAGTAAACAATGTGGATTTCTTTATTCATCCCATTATTTAGTGACTTTAGGAGCAACAAAAACTATTGAAAAAATAAATACTATTAAAGTTGCTTGTTTGGAGGACAGCTGCTATATGAAACAATGTCCAGTGTAGAATTTGGAAACCTAAGATGATGTCTCAGCACACTGCACTTTCCGAAGAAAGCATTCCTTTTGCATGCATTTGCATTATGAATTTTGAATGTTCCCTAAAATTAATATTCTATGCCTTAACTTCTGAAGTGCAAGCTTGTATCTTTTTAAAAATGTGGTTTTCTTTAAGTTTTTTAATTTAAAATCTCTTATTTACAAGGAAATTTTCACTTTTCAAAACCTGTGCTTTGCAAATAATGGTATAGGAAACATATTTTAAGTATATTTACATGTAAACACAAATATTCCTTTGCTACTTGTCTCTCTTATAGGATCTAATCTCTTAACAATCAAGGATGAGGCTGAAAATGCATTTCTCCTAGAAGAGCTGTTTGCTTTTGGTTCTTCTGTCCAGATGGTTTGGTTGAATGCTCAATTTGATGGTAACAGTAAGTGATTTGGGTAGAGGAGAGGACATAAATAAATACGTGGTTGTTAAAGCTGATGATAATGGCATCTGTGAGCCAGAAAACTCTCCTTGGATACATTTGCTATGAAAAAAATAGCGTGAAGCCTAAAGCCATTTCTTCCAAAACAACATTGCAACCCTTTTCTCTACCCTTGTGTCTTTTGAAATAATCCCGGAATACCAAAAATAAAAACAAACAAACAATAACATGTTTATCTTTACCCGTAGCAGAAAGACGCTTGGCTGGAACTTTGTGTTCGCAGACTTAGTCACAGCATACCAAAACCATATTTACTTGAAAATATCCCTGGTTTCTAAATGTTATAAAAGCACAATAGAGTTATGAAAATGTTTCCATGATAAACTGTGCTGTTAGGATTCTTATTTGCTACTCATAAAAACCAGAGTTTGTAATAAAATGGAAGCATGGTATTATTTTCTTTACGTAATTGATGGTTATTGAAAGGTACTTGCGAAGAAAATTATTTTAATTGGTATGGAGAGCCTGTTACAGTAGTGTACCAAGGTAGGGGGTAGCCTACCCTTTCAAGGAGGAATTTTTAATCACCAATATTGTTTAGGATTTCAAGCAGATGGTGATAATAAAAAGCAGACCAATTTTTACTTAGTTTTATTGTTAGTTTTAAATTATTTTCGGACAATACACTCCCCCTTATTGCCCACATATGAAATGGACTCTCCTACTGCCCCTAACCTCTTGGTCCCTGGCTGGATTGCTATTAAAGAAACTCACTGTAAAATCCTTTTAGAGGCCAGGCTCAGTGGCTCATGCTATAATCCCAGCACTTTGGGAGGCCGAGGCGGGCAGATCATGAGGTCAGGAGTTCTAGACCAGCCTGACCAACATGGTGAAACCTTGTCTCTACTAAAAATACAAAAATTAGCCAGGCATGGTGACAGGCACCATAATCCCAGCTACTCAGGAGGCTGAGGCAGGAGAATCACTTGAACCCGGGAGGCGGAGGTTTCAGTGAGCTGAGATCACACCATTGTACTCCAGCCTGGGTGACAGAGCAAGACTCCATCTCAAAAAAAATAATAAAATCTTTTTAGAAAGCCATTTTGTAATGATAAAGATGTTAGGACTTGAAAGGATTTTTCTTTACTCAATTAGTTTTGTTTATCAAATGATTTCTTTAAATTGATTATAAATATATGGAATATTTCAAAATTCAAACGGTTACATTAAGAAACCTGATAACCTAAATAAACTAAATTAGAACACTGTATCTAAAATAAAGAGGCAACTTTATTAATGCCTACCTTTTGATATTGAGTTCATGACTATATTTACTGAGTTGAATGCATCAGTTCAAGAGTCTCATTAAATTCAGGGGCTGCTTTTTATGGTTAATTCCAATCTTAGTACGTTTGATAACCATGCACATAATTCATAATGAGTCAGCAATTTTCTCACAGATGAAACCATTAAGTGGTTTGATGGAACTCCTACAGACCAGTCAAACTGGGGCATTCGGAAGCCAGACACAGACTACTTCAAGCCCTATCATTGTGTTGCCCTGAGGATCCCTGAAGGATTATGGCAGCTATCCCCGTGTCAAGAAAAAAAGGGCTTTATATGTAAAATGGAGGCAGGTAGGTAAAGTCAGAGAGTAATTCTTCATTTTTATTCTACCTTAACTAATGTTGACCAAACTCTTTAGCATTTAAAGATTTTAAAATCCAAGTTTAGAGAATATTTAGATAGATTCTTACATTATTGTTGTGTTCTGCATCAAACAAGTCAGAGAATATTGCAGCTCCTTCTTTCTGTGATATGAGAAAAAAATCATTATAAATCAACTTAAAGACTATGATTTTTCTTGTGTCACCCTGGTTGATCACTTAAAGGGCAAAAAAAGCAGTTTCCCTCAAGCAAATAGAACTAGGAATGTAAACCAGCAACTTTCATTCAGGTGACTGCTACTCAGAATTTTTAAGGTTTATGTTTGGCCTCAAGAAACATAATCTAGGCTTACGTATATTTGTTGCGGACAAGGAAATGTGATTCTCTGTTGCAAGCATAATGTGTCATAAAAGTCAAATTTTAACTTAATCATGAGCAACCTACTTAGTGTTTAGTAATAAACAAATTTTTAGAAATCTAAGCTGGAAAATTCTAGTCAGTTGCAAACAACTGAAGAGTTTTTTAAGACAGGGTGTTAAGGAGGATCACTGATGGTGGGAAAATGTCTATAATAATTACAGCAGTTTCTAGATGTCCTAAGTATTATAAAGGAGGGATTGCTGTGGCTTGGACTGCTAGAGAAGGCTTCAGACATGAGGTTTTGGGATCCCAGAGGATGAAGAGAATTATAGAAGCTGGAACAGAAGAGGAAAAGGCCCAGCATGATTAAAGGCAGCAGCTAAGAATGTGTTTCAGTTAGCGCAAACAGCTCACATTAGGGGGTGATGGGAATAAAATTGGACAGTAATGTAGGATACTTTCACAGAGAGTGCCAGGCTAAAGAGCTGAACTTCATAGTGGAGAGACAGACCCCCTATGTGCTTGTAGACACCTGTGATGAAGTAGTAAAACTCATGAGGATATGGAGAGAAACATTTGTAATTTGAGTGATTGGTCTAGGAATGAAAGGAAGGGAGAAATAGGAAGAGAGAATCACTGGCCTTGGTGACTGATTCAATGCTGGGAATGAAGGAGAAAACACTGCAGGTGTGGGCACCAGTGTTTGAAACCCCCACAGTGTGGGTCTCAACTCTGTGTGAAAAGCACGGCTAAGCCTAATAAATAATGTGCCCAAATTACCACTAGCTTTTAAATATCAAAAGCACCTCATGTCTTATGGGACTTTAAAGCTTCCTATAATGCAGATAACACCTGTTTCATCCTTTGCAACAGCTTTCCAAGGTAGTGGAGCAATTAAAATATCCCCATTTTACAGATGGGAAAAGTGCCTGTCCAAACTGAGGGTACATCAAGGACTACAGAGAAAACTCCAAGTTTTCTAAGTGTTCTTTCCATGCTGCCCACTGCTTCTACCCTGAAGACAAACACTCTTAAAAATTTTTCTTAAAGATGTATCTTTAAAGTGATAGTTATCCCAAGTACACTATACAAATTATATGACTATTCAATTATCTATCAGTGGTATCCTAAAAATCTGTACATCTGATATACATCAGTTTAAAAGAAGTGTCTTCATAAAAACACAATAATATATGTTTTCAACAGTTCAGTGCAACATTTTATGGTATTCTTTTTATATTACAAGAACAAGTCTGGGCTGGACACGGTGGCTCACTGCTTTAATCTCAGCACTTGGGGAGGCAGAGGCAGGCAGATCAGTTGAGGTCAGGAGTTCGAGACCAGTCTGGCCAACAAGGCAAAACCCTGTCTCTACTAAAAATACAAAAATTGTCTGGGTATGGTAGTGCACACCTGTAATCCCAGATACGAGGGAGGCTGAGGCAAGAGCATTGCTTGAACCCAGAGGGCAGAGGTTGCAGTGAGCCAAGATTGCACCATTGCACTACAGTCTGGGCAACAGAAAGAGACTCCATCTCAAAAAAAAAAAAAAAGTCTGTTTTGCTGTTGGTAACAGTGTTGATTTTTTCTTTTTTCATGTCTATCAGAGTGAATGAGCATCAGTAGGACATCAAGGCACTTCTTTTACTCACAAACCCATTTATTCATCTTCCTCTAGTTCATTCTCTGTATCTTTCTCTGGATCTTTATCTAGATCAAAAATAAGAGAGTTCACATTTTCATATAACATCTACTTAAAAGATGTGTTTTTACAGTAGAAAGTTTTAAAACAGGACCTCTAACTTTTTGGATGGAGAAGCTGTTGCTCATTCCCCAAGATCCATGAGATCACAAAGGTGAGAAGATGCTGATTTTAATCCTTACACAGAGGCAGGCAGATTATCATTGCTGAACAAACTCCATATAAGATCCCAACAAAACTGTGAGTTCCTTGTATGCAGGGCCTATATTTTACTCTATATTTATTGCAGCACATTGCTGAGACTGAATGGAAAGTTCTTGGCTGAAAAAGCAAGGTGTGTGTTTGTGAGCACTAATAACGATGATTACAGTAAATCAAGGCTCAACAAACTTTTTTTGTAAAGGGCCCTCTAGTAAACATTTTAAGCTTCGGGAGCCATATGGTCTCTGTCACACACCATTGTAGCACGAAAGCAGCTATAACAATACATCAATGAATGAGTGTGGCTAAGTTCCAGCAAAACATTTTTTATAAAAACAGGTGACCCAATTTGATCCATGGGCCATAGTTTGCTGACACCTGCTGCAAGCAATGATGTTTTTGCTGAATTTTAAAAAAACCATTTTAATTTTTGTGTTTGGTTTTAGATATTCGCACTGCGGAGGAGCAGCCAGAAAAAGGTACGTTTGAAACCATACAGAACATTTTGATTTTTCTTAGAAATAAGATAGAAAACAACTGTATGCCAGTATCTATATTACTTCATCGCCACTGAAGTTTTCCTTTTTTAAAAAAATCTTCTTTCAGGACCAAGTCACAGCATAATTCCTGTTGCGGTAGTACTGACACTGCTGGTCATTCTGGCCCTTGTCACACTTTCTTCCTGCATATACAAGCAGAGTCGTGGCTTCTTCAGGAGACTTGCAGGGTTTCAGAATCCTTACTATCCTGCAACCAACTTTAGTACAGTACATTTAGAAGAAAATATTCTCATTCCTGATCTTGAGAAGAGTGACCAATAATAGTGAGGTCAGAGAATGCCACAGCCACTGGGTGAGTAAAGAAGACTGAACAGGAGTCTCATCTGCCTTTCCCTTTACAGCCCAGATGCCATTAGAATGTGAATCGGGTCACTATTTTAATTATTCTTGAAGTGATCACTGGTTTTGAATTTTAACCAAATCAGATGGATTTTGATTTATTCATTTCCCTAAACTGTGATCCATTCTTAAAAAGGGGAAATTATGCATTGGTTATTATTCAGAAAGACAAGAACTATTAAAAGAAACTCCCTATTGAAAACTCTCAAACTAATATGAATAATAGTTTTTGCATTAATGTGTCTCTACTAAAATTTGGGAGAATTTTAAAACCAATCTGGTATCTATTCAGACATTTACCCCCACTCATTCCATTAAGAAAGACAGAAAGAAGCAAAAAAAAAAAGAAGTTAATCTTGTATATGACAGGAAAAGGAAAGGGCTTCTGAGAGGATTCTTAGTTGTTCCTTTTGAATTCACTTTTAAAAGCAGGAGTTTGGAAAATATTAATTTCTATTAGTCACAGATTCTGGGCTCTCAACTGATATTTAAGATGACATTCATTTTTATTAGGTCTAACGTCTCAAACTAAAGGAGAAAGAAAAACACCTTCCTTTAAATGGCAAAGACCTTCATTAGCAGCACACTTTTATAAACAACCATATAGCTAAAATGTGGCCTTAAACCTTCAATTACTAAATGATGATTTAGTTGGATATTTTAAAATGTCTTGTAGATAAGCTTAAAGTAATATATTGAAACTTTAACAGTTTTACTGTTAAAACTCATGGACTTTCTGAAAAACTGCAGATACAAAATAATATATAATGATCTTAACAACTGGAAGATATAAAATGTAACTTGTATTTAAAGGAGAAGAGCTGAAGATCTGAATTATAGTCTCATTAAACCAGACAGAGGATTGTTGAGAAGTACTAAATAAATTAGTAATCTAGATATCTCTATTATGTAAATGAGCTTAGGTGTTCTATTTAATAAACTATTTTAAGGAAACCATCTCCTTTTATATTAGTCTAGTTAGTATAGATGGTAAATAATGATTATAATACTGTCTGTAAATAAAAACTTACAGTTCTTATTTTCCTTTATTAATTTCTTATAAAGAAAACAGCTTCATAATCAATATCCAAAAATTTACTCATTACAAAACTGTTTATTGAATTCTATCAAGAAAAACGTGTGCTAGGCATGATGGCATGCACCTGTAGTACCAGCTACTTGGGAGGCTGAGGGAAGAGGATCAGCTGAGCCCAGGAGTTGGAGGCTGCAGTGAGCTGTGGTCGCACCACTGCCCTCCAGCCTGGGCAATTGAATGAGACCCCAACTCATAAAAAGTGCTGTTCTAGAAACAGAGGTGCTAAGGTGAGCAAGTTGGGGTGAGGTCTATCTTTTCATGGCACTTATTTTCTAAGGAGGGAAAATTGACAGTAACTCAGTAAAGAAATGCATATATAGAAAATAGCGAGTGGTTATGAAAATGATATAAGGTTCCATGACAGAGAGAAGCTGGGGGACTCTCAGGGCCTCCTTAAAGAGTGTGCATTTTAATTATTACAACCAACTGCCCCACAACTGGGGCCACTGGTCACAAGGGGGAGCTCTGAGAGAAAGTATGAATGAATTTCCAAGAGGCAAAACATCATCGTTAGAAATTGAATTTGAAGAGCATACTACTAAGAATGGAATCCTTGTGGCCTGCAACAGTTAATCCAGCTTCCAAAAGCAGCTCTTTACTACTGCTATAAGTGTTTAAACACTGGGAGAGTCTACCTCCATCATGTTTTTTTTAAGTATTAGGACTTCATTTTTTAAAAGATGTTATCTTATGTGGCAGTTGCATATTTATGACTCAAAAGAATAATTGGCTTGAACTCACCACATGATATAAAAGCCCAATTTAACAATCTTTTGAGTGGAATTAAAGTTCTGTTTTCTTCAATAGACTTGGTAAAACCTACTAATCAACCAGCCTTCCAGTCAAGGTATATAGTCACATATAATAATTTGACAAAATATGCCATTAGGAAAGTGATTTTGCAGAACAAAACTGTATTGCTTGTCAATGCTCCATACTTTGATGTTTACTATTGAACAACATCTCCAGAAAATCTGGACCCATGGACGCATCACACACTTCTTGCCATTACTGAAATTGCAGAAATAGTACTGAAGTGTTTGGCTATATTCATATATATGCATTTTTTGAAACTTTTTTTTCACATGTATGTTGTTGTTGTTGTTGTTTTGAGACGGAATCTCCCTCTGCCACCAGGCTGAAGTGCAGTGGCGCAATCTTAGCTATTTGCAACCTTCAACTCCCTGGTTCAAGCGAGTCTCTTGCCTCAGCCTCCCGAGTAGCTGGGATTATAGGCACACACCACCACGCCCAGCTAATTTTTGTATTTTTAGTAGAGACGGCGTTTCACCATGTTGGCCAGGATGTTCTTGATCTCCTGACCTCATGATCCACCCACCTCGGCCTCCCAAAGTGCTGGGATTACAGGTGTGAGCCACCACGCCCGGCCTCACATGTATTTTTAATCTGAACTAGATTTTATAGCTATAAAATGAAAAGAAAAAAAAGTAGCAGGTAATGGGTATATTATACACTATTTGGGTGACGGTTACACTAAAAGCCCAGACTTTACCACTACATACTGTATTTATGTAACAAAACTACACTTGTACTCCTTACATTTGTGCCAAAAGAGTAGCAGGATCACAAATTCACACACAGTTAATATGTCCCTCCAAAAGTCAATTTTTCTTTGACTAATCTGAACATCTTTATAGACTCTGGGTAATGGAAATTCTTGGGTTTTTCCAATTAACAGTATCTTGGGCTCTTACAATCACAACAGTCTTCTTTCAGGTTAAATATTTCTTCTCTTGAAGGGTCCACTCCTTATTAAGGGTAAGGTTAAACTGAATGTTTTTTAAACATTCAGTCTTTTGGAGTTTCTTTACTCTTCGCAAAATGGTGGTTGGATATATGAGAACTTGTGTCCTGGTAGTGTTGAGGGGAGAAGGTGGTAACTGACTGTGGTTGTATGTTATCTGGTGTCCACTGAGAATAGCTGTCTGGTCTCACTCCTGGGAATTCTGCTGGCATCTGCTGTGAAGTCTGTAGTTGCTTTAATCTGTAGTCTGTTCTCTTTGATTTGGCTTCATTCTGGCTGTCCCTGGTGCTGTCTTATCTCTCAAGAATTGGCTGTGTCTCCTGTTGAATTCCCATCTGGACACTGCAGTTCTTGGCTATAACACAGTCACTTCTCCCCTGCAGTGGTGAGATCCTATTGGCCACCATCAGCTACTCTTTTAGTACAAGAAAGCGAAATGCCATAGCAAACAATCCCACAGTCTTGGTAGCTTAACACAGAAAAGATTTATTTCTCACCCACACCTGCATAGGCTGGCAAGAGAACTTCGCTCTATTCAGTCATTTATGGGTCCATGCTCCTCCTATAAAGCCAGCCCTCTGTCTCCTAAGGCCTGGAGTCCACCATGGGCCTCCGATCTGTGGCTGACAAGAGGATTTTAACTTGAGACCCATCTTTATGGAGCTTCCACAGGCTGTTGAAATACATCCCCTAAGTCAACGGTCTTCAAACTGGGGACACATGACTAAGGTGTTGAGAGAAAGGCTGACGCATAATCTGCTTATCTGGCACAGGATGGGAGTTATTGGAAGACCATTCTCCGTGCTTAAAGCAAGGAAGACCTCTTTGAAGCACCAAAATTAGACCAGACTTGCTGGCTCTAGTTGCAGCCGTTTCCTCTGTTTACTGAGTGTATCTAAAGTAGAGCATGCTCTATACCTCCCAAGGAAATACCAAACCACCACAGCTATAGATCATCTGCTTGATGCTTCACTTCCTTTTCACCATACACATCCCTGAGCACATGCTTCTTTGTTTAATAGCAAAGAATAAACAGTGTAGGTCTCCAGTGCTCGGGGCCTTCCCATCCTCCCACTTGCGTAGGCCCCCTGGGAGCCCACCTTTATGCATTCTTACTTTTGTCTCTTAATGTCTTTGTCTTCGCCAACCCTCGATATTTCTTAGGTTGTGTCTGGGCTGGTTCCCCAACATAAGGAATACAGGAGCATGTGTATTTTAAGAAACTTAATTCCCAGAATCTTCATGTATATTTTTTCTTAAAACTGATTTGCCTGAGAGCATTCCTGGTTCTTCTTTCCCACCTCTTTTTACACAAATGCGTTTCTCTACTTTTAAAAAGAAAAAGAAAGGCTTTCATTTCAGATCTTACTATGGGAAAATCCTCCATGGCTCCAAAGAAAAATATTCAAAATATTGATGTCAGTGAAGCTTCTTTTAATAAAGAAACCATAAACTCATTATGTAGATCCTCATATCTTTCTCTGTGTTAGGACATTTTTCTGTTAAAGTTGAAGTGATGACATAGAAATGAGTTATTTTGCCCCATGTCTATATTCCGAATTAATATGTATTGTACCTCGAAATAGCTGGAGTGCTAACTACCTTCATTGGAAGATTTATCTCATCTATTCCCTACTGTCAAAGAACATGCTACAGAAAAAGTCTGGTGAAAGCAAAGTGAAGAGCATGTTGCTAAGAACCTAACATCTTATGTTATCCAGAAGAAAGTCCCAAGACTTGATTTATCTTATATTTCCATGAGTTGTGAGGATGAGTATTAACAAGCTTATTTGAACTGAAAAATGAAATCAGAACTTTTCTGAACATTTTTTTTTATTTGGCTCATTGGTTTGACAACAAGGATTGACTTAACCAATTAAGTTTTATGGTGAACATTTTGTATTAATTTAATGAACTAAATCTGCTCCTCCTGTGTTCTGATTAAAGCTTGTAATATGATAAAGACATTTTAATAGAAAAATAGTATTGACCGAACTATAATGAATTAATATTTTACTTTTCCCAGCCTTCATTTGTATATCAGGTAAAGCACGGTGCCTGTAAGTGAAAGAGTAATAGGCATAATGAACGGTTACTTGAAAAGTCTTAGTAAAGCCTTTTAGTTTTACTTCTAGGAAATTGACATGAATCATTCTAATGACTGGATAACAAATCATTTTGCAAATAGCATGGTTCCAGTTCTTTGCTTTAAGGAAAACTGAAGGAGGACATAATCAAGCAGCTAGTTGATAGATGATAAAAGGTACTTTTTAATGTAGAATCACTGTTTTTTGGCACCTATGAGAAAGGAATTCAAGTAATAGAGGGATATTGTTATAACAAACCTCCTTTTATTCCCATCTACTTATTGATACGAACAAAGTTTATATGTTAGGCAGGATAGGTTAGAGTATGCTATGGAAATAACCCCTGTAATATTAATGGTTAAAAACAAAACTCAGAAGTTAATTCATTGGTCATGCAAAGCCTCCTATGATCAGGACACTTGCCTCCAAGCAGTAACTCACAGATCCTGGCTGTGTCCTACCTGCAAGAACATGGGGCTTCCAATGCTGCTATGGCACTAGAGATCTGTTAAGTTCCCGGGTTTAGGAAACAACACGTGGCACTTCCACTCACATGTCATTGGCTGGAATGAGTCACATGACCTAACCTAACTGCAAGGAAGTCCAGGAAGTCTTCTGCTTTGTGTGCTCAGGAAGGAGAGGATAAATATGGATATTTATTATATGGGTTATAATCCATGTATCCATGCTGATGTAAACAATTGAATGAATGAATGAATGAATGTCCATACTGATGTAAACAATTGAATGAGTGAATGAATGATAAATGAATGAATGAAAAGGAGAGAAGTAACAGTTCTTCTCTACGGTAGAATTCCAATTAATAAATGTAGAAGAGATGGAAGAAACAAAAATCTCTATTAGGAAAACACAACAGTAATAATTGTTGTTGGCAAGATCTACCAGTTGGTGCTAAAGTTAATGGGTGAATGTTTGAGGAAAAACAATATTTGCATAACCTTAGAGTATTTCCCCCAAGATAATCACTAATTACAAAGGGAAAGTAATAAGTTTACATTAGAGAAACTTCTTTAATCAAGGGATCAAGGTTAACAGAAGCAGTAATAAGCCACATCAGCATCATGTACCCCCTGGTATGAGGCATTGAGAAGGTCACGTGACTTCTTTGGTATCCTCCCCAATATGCATAATCTAAATTTAATCATGAAACAACATTAGACAAATCCAGGTTGAGGGACATTCCACAAAATAAATGATCACTTCAAAAATGTCCAGGTCATGAAAGATAAGGAAAGATTGAGGAAATGTCAAGGATTGGAGGACACTAAAGAGACATAACAACTACATGCAAGTTGAAATCCGAAATTGGATCCTGGAACAGAAAATGGACATTATGGGGAAATGGGAAAGTGAAGTCTGTAGTTTAATTAATAGCATTGTGCCAGTATTAGTTTCTTTGTCTTGATGATTGTACCATGGTTTTGTGAGATGAACCATTAGAAGAAGCCAAGAGAGGCTGTACAGGAACTTTCAGACTAAGTTGGCAATTTTTCTATAAATCTCAAATCATTTCAATATAAAAAGTTAACATTTTGCTATGATATTAGGTTCCATTGGATATATTAAAATGGTGGCAAGGCACTTTTATTTTTAAATGTCATTAGTAATAATATTCTGAAAATTGCATCCTAATTATAAAAAATATTGGCTATCAACTTAGAAATTCGTAAAGCGATATGCCTTCTTCCACGATTCTAAATTTGTATGTAAGCCAAAAAGTTTGAGGACCGCTGCTCTATGGCATTTTTTCTCTCCTGTCTCAGATGAGAAGCAGGGCAAAACCCTGTGTGTCTCCAGCCTACCTAACATACCATCCGCTTTAGGATTAGGACCCAGACACGTCTTGCTGCAGGCCACGCTGGCTTCCATCTGCTGCTCTCTTTTCTCTGTAGTCTTCTTTTGTGTCACTTCCCTGTCTCATCAGCACTTCTAATTCTCATACTCCTGCTTATCCCCTACAACCTTATGCCTTAGTATTAAAAGGGTATGGCAGGGAAAAACTCACTTAGTTTCCATTTTATTCTTAGAGAAGAAAAATTGGGAGACATTTCCAAAATGACATGTACATCAGAATTCTTATTGCCAACATTTATAAGAAATTTTGTAGGGATTATCAAGATACATGGTTGAAATATTTATTCCCTCTTTCCCCACCTTTCAAAATAAGGATTTAGAGCAGGGGTTGGCAGGGCCAAATCTAGCCTGCAGCCCATCTTGAAACTAAAGTTATTGGAACACTGCCATTCCCATTCACACACATATTGTGCATGACTTCTTTCATGCTTCCATGACAGAGCTGAGTGGTTACAACAGAGACCGAATGGCCTGCAAAGCCTAAAATATTTACTTTCTGGACCTTTTCAGGAAGTTTGCCGACCTTTGATTTAGAAAGTGAAAACCTAAGTCTTACATACTTTAACGTATCTTAGCAAGCACTCTTATGTTAATGTATATGGGCAGCACTTAAAATATATCAATAAGCAATTCTGATCAGTAAACATTTATTTAGATCCTACTGTGGCCCAGAAAGTGTCCCGTACTCTGAGGCTATAAATACCAATAACGCCCCATCTCTTCCCTCATAGAACTCAGTCTCGGGGGAGAAGAATATGTAAATAATAACTGCAATACAATGTGACATAAATAATATCAAGAGGAAGAGAATCAGAGAAAAAGGGAGGGCGGCTGATTAATTCCGTCAGAAGTAGAGAAGGGCTTAACAAGCAATATGCATTAAATTGCAGGAAATGTTAGAAAAAACATCTTTCTTTAATATTTTTTGAGTTAGAAAGCAAGTTTTTAGCTTGAGGTCAGAATATTTTTGGAGAAAAATTTTTAAATGTGCCTAAATCTGAAATTCTGGATTTAAAAAAGTGAAAATCCACATAGGCCTATAATACCTAACGATGAATTCTAATTGCAGAAGAATGCCAATAACAAAGACCACAAAATAAGCCCAATGTATACTGGTGACCTTCTTTACTCGGAGTTAATTAACACAAGCACTTGTTTCTTGCAGAGCACTTTGCTGTAATTTAGAACAAATTAAGGGAAAAAAATCATTCAAGTGCTGTTTTCTGCACACCATGAAGTAAGCATGATGGACTAAAGTTAACTCATTTAAAATATTATCATCTATTTCTTGTAATTATGAATAGCAACACCATCTTTTTTCTTCAAAAAAAGACATCCTGATATATGCTGTTTTCAACTTGTTTCCTGTGTTTCTATTTATTAATGGAAATTGATTTTTCAAGATTAATATAAAATGTGTTTCCGTTTCTCCCATTAAGTCTCTTATGTATATTAGATTTGAGGTATATGTTCCTGGATATTTTTCCAGTAAACATTTCTAATATAATACAGCAAATTGCTAAAGGACCATTTTTGATGTTTTTTTCTGCCCCTCCCCAATCCTGAAATTGTGGCTTTATTGTCTCCACACAGTGGTTTGTGAATTAACTTGAGCTCCTTGAGTCCCTACTTCTAAGAGATTATTTAAACTTTACTTTTTACCTTCTTAGAATATAGAGCATGGTAGGAACTGGAAACCGAACTCCTAGATTTAGGAATCAGTGGGTTCTTGCTCCTGTAGACATCGGACCTGTAGGGAGGGAGAGATAGAGAACCTGAAGGTAGAACAAGGAAAAACACAGAAAGAAACTGGGAGGAGTGGAAACATAACAAGAAATGTTGCCTCAGTGAGTCACCAAGATCTTTGGAGTTCCTGGTCCAAAATGTGGTTCTGTGGAGGCTGAGGATAAACTTGTTCAAGACAGAGCATGTGTTATTAGATGCAGCGTTCACCCAAGCCACTGGCATGGGCATTCCTCAAGCAAGGGCTCCTCTGATCAGATAAGGAATTGTTTCCTTCTCTTTTACTCCAGATGACACCTAAAGGTGCAAAAGAAAACCAGTCTCTTCACACTACCTAACAAAGGGTGCATCTGAACCAAGCAGAGCCTCCTGGCCACAGGGAAGGACCAGAAAGTTTGGTGAAACTGGTGCTCAAGGTAGAAATTCCCTGCAGTTGCTGCTGCAACTTATACTAAACGTCCCAAATGAAGTGAAGGAAGAAAAGAGAAATATTGAGCAAGAAGGCCTACTTGCTTATGCATTGCTTTAGAAGATAATCTGTAATAGCATATTAATAAGTGAAGTTAACGTTGCACTTAAATAATAACCTATATTTGTTACAAAATGTAGTTTCATGAATGGTAGCCATTATAATTATCATGTTATTGTCATTACTCATATTTGCATTAAATCACTCTTATCTGACTTATTTGGTCAGGAAATCAAAAAAGTTAAAGGAAGGAATCATAAGAAATGTTTTAACATTAGTTTAAACATTTTATTTTCTATTAGAAGACATAAACATACATTTATCTACTAATCTTTTGATGTGGGGACAATGTCATTCCTTTTAATATTCCTTCCTGCTGGTTTTATGCATAAAGCATATCTATAAGGTGTTGTTCACAATCTCCAGTTTTTAGTAAATGAAAATGAAACCCTGTCTCTGCAAAAAAAAAATCTAAAAAAGTTAGCAGAGTGTGGTGGTGCATGCCTGCAGTACCGGCTACTTGGGAGGCTGAGGTGGGAGGAGGCTGAGCCTGGGAAGATTGAGACTGCAGTGAGCTGTGATTGCACCACTGCACTCCAGCATGGGCAACAGAGTGAGAGCCTCTCTCAAAAATAAAGATAGCTGTAGACCAATTTGTGTGCAAGCTCTAAATTTATATGATTTGTAGTTGTCTTGCTCAATAATAGCTCACTGCAATGTCAAACTTCTGGACTTCAGCAAGCCTCCTGAGTAGCTGGGCCTGCAGGCACACACCACCATACCCAGCTTATTATTTTAAAAAAACTTTTTAGAGATGGGGGTCTCACTATGCCCAGGCTGGTCTCAAACTCCTGGCCTCAAGCAGTCCTCCCTCCTCACCCTGCTAAAGTGCTGGGATTATAAGCATGAACCATTGCACTTGGCCCTATTTTATGTTTTATAATTAAACTATAAAGTTACAATGTCTAGTATAATTGGCATTAATGGATTTGGGAACAAACCAACTGATGCTAAGAATATGAAGGAATCCATGGGTGGAGCAGCCTGGATGACCTTATTTCGCAGGTAGCTTGGCTGATCCCACAGCGCAGGTAAGTGGTAAGCTACAGCTTCAGCAGTTCCTGTTTGAGAATTATTCCATATACAGGAAGTAAGACTTTCCCTCAGAACTGAACTCTGAAATCCACACAGAATAGATCTGAGCATAAATAAGCAAGAAAGAGAGAAAATAGGTCCCCAGGGCACCCATCAGATTAGAACTTGATTTAACATGTCTGTTAAAGATAATGTTAAAGAGAAACAGTCCCCTGTGGAAGCAGGCTCAGAAGCAGGTGTCCTCAGCAGATTTGGGAGTAGGAACTTGCACTTCCAAAGCCAAGGCTCCTAGGGATGTGGCTAAATGACTGTAGGGTTCCAAGGGCATCCCTGTGGTGAGGTGGATACATTATTAGGTCATCTGCTGTAAGCACAACTTCCTTTGTTTCATTTCCATGTTCACCAAAAATCTCTAGTTAGGATTTAGGTCCTTCGTGTAGGTGTGTCTGGCATTAAGAGAAAGTCTGACTCCAACTTTGGGTATATTAGACCTCTAGAAGGATCTAATAATTTCCAAGGGTTTTTGGGGAACAGGTGGTGTTTGGTTACATGAGTAAGTTTCTTAGTAGTAGTTTCTGAGATTTTGGTGCACCCATCACCTAAGCAGTGTACACTGTACCCAATATGTAGTCTTTTATATCTCACCCCCTTCCCATTCTTATTCCCGAGTCCCCAGATTCCATCGTATCATTCTTATGCCTTTGTGTCCTCATAGCTTAGCTTCCACTTGTGAGTGTGAACATACAATGTTTGGTTTTCCATTCCTGAGTGACTTCACTTAGAATAATGGTCTCCAGTCCCACCCAGGTCACTGTGAATGCCATTATTTCATTCCTTTTTATGGCCGATTAGTACTCCATGATATGTATATACCACAATTTCTTTATCCACTCTTTGATTGATGAGTATTTCAGCTGGTTCCACATTTTTGCAAATGTGAATTGTGCTTCTATAAACATGTGTATGCAAGTATCTTTTTTGTATAATGACATCTTTTCCTCTGGGTAAACACCCAGTAGTGGGATTGCTGGATTGAATGGTAGTTCTACTTTTAGTTCTTTAAGGAGTCTCCACACTGTTTTCCATAGTGGTTGTACTAGTTTACATTCCTACCAGCAGTGAAAAGTGTTCCCTTTTCACCACATCCTCACTAACATCTATTTTTTTATTATTATTATGCCCATTCTTGCAGGAGTAAAGTGGTATCACGTTATGGTTTCAATTTGCATTTCCCTGATCATTAGTGACAATGAGCATTTTTTCATATGTTTCTTGGCCATTTGTGTATCGTGTATCAGTATTGTCTTTTGAGAATTGTCTATTAATATCCTTAGCCCACTTTTTGGTGGGATCATTTGTTTTTTTCTTGCTAATTTGTTTGAGTTCCTTGTAGATTCTGGATATTAGTCCTTTGTCAGGTGTATATATTATGAAGATTTTCTCCCATTCTGTAGGTTGTCTGTTTACTCTGCTGATTGTTTCTTTTGCTGTGCAGAAGATCTTTAGTTTAATTAAGTCTCATCTATTTATCTTTGTTTTTGTTGCATTTGGTTTTGCGTTCTTGGTCATGAAGTCTTTGCCTAAGCCAATGTCTAGAAGGGTTTTTCCAATGCTATCTTCTAGAATGTTTATGGTTTCAAGTCTTAGATGTAAGTCCTTGATTCATCTTGACTTGATTTTTGTATAAGGTGAGAGATGAGGATCCAGTTTCATTCTTCTACATGTGGCTAGCCAATTATCCCTGCACTGTGTGTTGAGTAGTGTGTCCTTTTGCCACTTTACATTTTTTTTGTTTGTTTGCTTGGCTGAAGATCAGCTATCTGTAAGTATTGTAAATATTGGCTTTATTTCTGAGTTCTCTATTCTGTTCCATTGGTCTATGTGACTATTTTTTTTACCAGTACCATGCTGTTTTGGTGACTATGGACTTATAGTGTAGTTTGAAGTCAGATAACGTGATGCTTCCAGATTTGTTAGTCTTGCTTTGGCTATGTGGGTTCTTTTTTGCTTTGGCTATGTGGGTTATTTTTTGGTTCCATATAAATTTTAAGATTGTTTTTTCTAGTTCTGTGACAAATGATAGTGGTATTTTGATAGGAATTGCACTGAATTTGTAGATCGCTTTTGGCAATCTGGTCACTTTCACAATATTGATGCTACCCATCCATGAGCATGGGATGTGTTTCCATTTGTTTGATTCATGTATGCTTTTTTCAGCAGTGTTTTGTAGTTTTCCTTATAGAGGTATTTCACCTCCTTGGTTAGGTATATTCCTAAACATTTTATTTCTCCTAGTAAATTAATAAACTGACATTGTGATGTCCTCCTCAGTCTCCTATATGATTTTGTTGGGGCAGTGACAGCTCTGGAACATTGCTATAGGAGATGCACAGGTTTGGGCAGTCTCATCAGAAAGGGGATCTAGACCTGAGGAACTTGTCCTGGTGCAGCGATTCCACAGCAAGGACGCCAGGCTTTCTTAGATGGCAGAACAATTGTATATTGGCATTACAACATCTACCTCAGTTTTTGCAGGTGTTTAGCTGATTGAGCCAAAGCATGGCATCCCCTGGTCCAGAAAAGAGTATGTTTCTGTGGCTTGAAACCGGGAACCAGGCTGGGACATAATGGTGATCTTCAAGCTCCAGCAGATCTCCACATATGCCCTCCTTTTCTTTGAAGACAACTAGGCTACTTCCACCAGCTCTCATCTCTCTTATTTCATGGTAGTATTTGAGGGATCACAAATCTATTTTTTACACAGTTTTACAGATGACAAAAGCAAGACTTAGAAATATTCTTAGATTCTACCAGTAATACCTGGCTAATTTGTGGCACTACATGATAACTAATCAAATGATTCTCCGTTCTGATCTGGGTGGCCTGTAGCCTGACTGTCCCTAGAGCACTGCAAGAAAGGAGGAGGTTAAGAGGAATGCAGGTTGTGGTAGACCAGGGATAATGAAAGAGGCTATGCTATCAGACCATAAAAATCAGGGAAAGGCAAATAGGCTTCTCATCTGACTCAGATGCCTCGAAAGGTGAGATATACTCATAATTATGCACTGGAACCCAAATAGGTCTGTGGAATAGAATAGAAGCCCCAAGGAGAGCTCTGAAAGTGGGGAATTGAGGGAAGGGAGTACAGAAGGGAGAATCAGGAACCCCAGAGAAGATACACAGAATGCCTAACAAACAATTAAATGCAAAGTTCCCCATTTGATTTTACTGATGGATCTTAGGAATGGCAAACCTTCCTCCTACGGTCCTGGATAGTAGCAAAAAGTGGGTTGCATCTGTTTTGCTCCATGTTTCTAGAGACTGATGCATTCTTATAAAAAGCTAGTGAGTTGCATCCAACCTGATCAAAGATATAAACAAACAGCCCTGCAAATCACCTAACCCCAGGAAAAAAGATAAATTTAAGAGTCTTTTTTTCAGTAGTAATGACTGGAAAGTAGAAAATTGCGAACTATAAGATCATTGAGTTTAGATTCCAGTTGGTCACATGTATATAAAATATAAATGCCAAGCCTTTTAGCAGCAGTTTTATTCCCCCGTCCTCACTCGCAGTCCTGGGGTGCTGGCTATTCCTCCAAAGCCATACTCCACCCTTCTTCACCCTGCTCTGTGCCTCAGATGATGTCCTTTGGTGTCTTTGCCCTCTAGTTTCGGTTAGGTCCAGCCCAGTGGGGGGCTGGGAAAGGAGATTTGAAGGTGGAAAATAAGAAAGATTGGAGATTTGGTTTCCCTTAGCTCCCTCCTTGCCTTGCTGGAACCTAACACTGGCCACATTCCTCCACCAGGGCCACAGTGCCAGTCACCTGCTCCTCTCCATAGCTTCAATGTTTTCCAGATCCAGGAACAGCAAACACACTGCCTCTTTAGGCCTGGGGTGGTGAAGGCTCCCTGCTACATGGAGTTAATGGGGCAGGGGTAGTTCATCATCCCTTGTTACTTCCCTTAACCTTCTCATACCTTTATAAATACAGTAGTCCCTTTATTAAGCTCTCTGCAGTGACTACTTCAAGTGAGCCACCCATTTCCTGGAGAGCCCCTACTGATACAGCAAGCTTGCAAACATGGAACATGCTTTTGATATTGGAATGGTTCACTATATAGCCATCTTTTTTTCTCCAGCTTTCCATTTCATTTTTGTGGGAAGCTTTTCCAACACAACAACATAAAATTCCAATTAAACACATGTTCAGCCCTGCTAGACTCTGAGAGCAAGCGTAGTAAATCATTCCCAAGTAAGCCATTCTTGATCTAAAATAAGAGTGGACACTAAAAAAAGGTTATTATAAGCCCAAACTGCTAAATTATACTTTCGTGACTGAACACAACTGTAATCCATATTATTATTTTAAATTACACTATAAAAAGCAGTCATTTATTGCCTTTCCAAAACACAGTGATAATATATTACCAAATTATCAAGGGTTCTTTATTAAATCTCTTGAATTTGATTTACAATACACGAGGTAGCTTATCCTTGAGAAAGATCTACTAAAAGGTATACTTAGTCTTAAAGCGAGTGAAATAAAATTTCCCTCTAATCAGCTGCCAGAAGCTTCCGCTTCAGTGCTTTGTTGATACTGGTGTCAGCAGGACATTAAAAGCTTGAAGCTTTTTACGTTTGATCAAATACCAACATTATGCTGAAGCAGAAGTATTAATTCATAGAGTAAAGCTTCCAGAACCTCTCCAGCTCTCCTTCATCCTTCCTCCCCCCACCAAAAAGGTCACATCAAATCAGGGGTTCAGGGACAAATGATAGACGGGCATTTTTTCAGTGTTTCACGTATACAAAACCACTCTAGAACCCAAGGGAGAGACAAGCACTAAAATATACTTTTCTAAAAATGCCAATCACATCTAAGAAAGGGGAAAGTAACTGGTGTTGAAAAATAAGAAGGTGACCCGGTTATTATTCTCATCTTATAATGAGAAATGGAGCACCAGAAAGGGTCAAGAATTTGTCCCAAACTTTCAGCTAGTGTCTGGGGAAGCTGGGATCCTTATCAATCAGATCATATTACTACAGTCCCTTCCTGAACAAAATCTCTCAACAAAGAAATAGGAAGCCTCCAATGTTAAAGAAAAAAATCATTTTTTTCTACAACTTTAATTCTTGGAAACTAAGAGTTAGCACCATTATTTTTAACAGGTATACAGGTAAAAGGAGCTGGAAAAATTCATTACTGACATGGAGAAATACATGTGTATCAGGGAAAGGGAGCAGATACAAGAAGGATCATTTTGGTTTGTTTGAAAATCACGTATCAGGGCATTGAGGAAAGAGAAGTTGTCTACATCATATGGCCCAAGTCCTTATTGCCATAAAAGTATTGAACAACCTGGGGCACCACAGGAGTAATATGTCCCAGACCAGACAGGAAATGGAATGTACCATGACATACAACCAAATGTTACTCTTAACAAAATATAGGATCTGATCAAATTGTCCATACTGGGGTCTGGAACAGATTTTTCCTGGGAGCAAAAAAAGGACATGACCCAAAATCAATTTCTCATGTTTTTATTTTGTTTTGCTTTGTTTTTTCACCACCACCACCCACACCCAGAATAAAAGAAAATTGTTTTCTAGATGGATGGTCTTTCCTTAGCAATATTTGCATGGATTGACATTTGGTGCCCAAAGCATTCAACAACAGGTAACTTCTTTCAGTTTAAAGATTCTGGCTGGTCCATTACATAGAATTTCATTTTTATGAATATTTGAAGACTATTGTACTTGATATTTGACATTCATTTTGGCCGCTTTCATCTTTGAACGCCTTTCCTGACAGGAAGCTATTTCCCAGCTTCCCTTGCAGCTCAGGAGAAGGCATGGGAAATAGGCCCCATCAATGGATCTGTGCAAGTGAGACTTCAATTCAGAAGCAAACAATATTGTCCTAGTCTGAAGAGTAGTCCCTACAGATATCAAATCCTAATCCCTGGAATCTAAAGGTTACCTTATTTGGCAAAGTCTTTGCAGATGGGATTCAGTTAAGGATGTTGAGATGAGGAAATTATCCTGCATAATCCAGGTGGGGCGCACATGCAATCACATGTATCCTTAAAAGAGGAAGGCAGAAGGAGATTCAACATGCATGCAGAGGAGGAGGTCATGCAAAGATGGGGCAGAGAGGGATTTGAAGATGTTGGCCCCAAAGATCCTGGTTATGCAGCCACAAGCCAAAGAATGCTGGTACCCCCAGAAGCTGGAAGGGAAGAAATGGGTTCTCCAGAGCCTCCAGAGAGAGGGCACAGCCCTACCTACACCTTGATTTCAACCCAGTGACACCTGATTTTGGACTTCTGACCTCCAGAATTGTGAGATAATACATATCTGTGGTTTTAGGCAACCAAGTTTGTGGTAGTTTGTTACACACTGAAAACTAACACAAACATAAAGAAGTAGGCCCCATACAGAATGCATTCTAACAAGGTTGGTGGCAGCCACATACAGCTATCAGAAGCAGCAGTAGCAAAATTTCCAGGACTATTCTAGTTCACAGTGAGCTGCAGAGTCTATGCCCACAGGGTCTGGCTGTGCAGCGCTCCAGTATAATTTGTGCTTTGCTTTTGCTGTGTTGTCTCTGACCCTCTCTACAATCCTGTGAGCTAGAGTATACTGTTATGAATTACTTTTCTGCCTGAACTATAGTACATTCTGTTTTTTGCAACTGAGAACCCTATATAACAATAATTAAATCAGCACCATCTTCAATATATTGGGCCATCCTCACTTATAGCAGATCACGTGTAGGGCATCTCCTTCTCCCCAGGTATTTACCCATGTGAAGTCCAGTTAAACTAAGAAGTATGCAAAACCATGTGGTGGAAAAGGAGGTGATGTCAGAAGCATATTCAATTCAATTAAGATAAACTGATTGAGTCACTGTATTCAACAAAAATAATGATGAATGAAGCCCAATCCCTGTCTCTGAGGAGGCTAAATGGGTACTGTAAACATTGTAGAATATTGTAAGTGAATACCACGTAGTTCCAGCCCTGCTATCTCGCCCTGTGGTTTAGTAATAGAGCATGCCTCTCCTTAGGGCCTCACGACCCCAAGTGTGTCCAGGGACCTGCAGCATCACTCAAGAACTTGTTAGAAATGTATTAATAGACTCTCAGACCTTAACCGAGACCTACAAATCAGAATCTGCATTTTAACAAGATGCTCAAGTGATTCATATGCATTTTAAAGGTTGGAAGTTCTTTACAAGGGGACAAGGAGGAGGACATTTTGGAGGAGATGACACCAGAGTTGGGACTTGGGTTGAACTAAGAGAAGGAGACTCTGGGTAAAGAAAATACCCTGAAGATAGGCATGAACGTGGAAAAGTATGGGACATGATCACAGATCATAAGGTGTTTTTTAAAAATTCTATGTATAAGATAAATAAAGGGAAAGTAGTTTAGGATTTGGTTGTGGAAGGTCAAGGTGGAGTTTCACTTTAGCCTGAAGCATTGAAGGTGTGTGGAGGGGGCAGGAGGGAGGGTGACATGACTAGGATTGTGTTCTAGGAAATTTAAACTGATCACATGTTGTCGAGTTGATTCTGAAGGACAACTAGAAGTAGGTGCTCAGAAGAGAACATATTGCAATTGTTCAGGCGAGAACAAGGTAGTGACAGTACATGAGAAAAGAAGAATATAAGGGTTACTGGGCAGGAAAACATAAACAGAACTTAGAACTGTTTGTTTGAGGATGTAAAAGAGTCGATTTAAAATTTGAAGTCTGGATGTCCAGCAAGGAACACAGAAATTTGGAGGAGATGTAGGTATATCAGCAAGATGAAAACTGGTGAGTGTTTTAGTCTCATTGATTTTCATGCATCAGAGGACATGCATGGGAAGTGTGTTGGAAATGTGAGATTAAACCAGTGCTCAGGAGAGAGGCGGAAACTGGGAAAAGATTTGAGATGAATTGGTGCAAAGGTGATAACTGATACCCAGGAAGTAGATTAACTTCCTGGGTAAAAGAATGTGGATGGAGGGGGAAAAAAGAGCCGGGAAAAGAACCACTGGGGATACTCTCATTTAGGAGATGGAGGAAGAAAATGTACCAGCCAGGGATCTTAGGAGCAAATCACAGAACACCCAACTCTGGCTCACCTAAGCAGAAACAGGATTTACTTATGGGATATGGGCTTGCTCATACAGAGCCAGAGCTGGAGAACCAGGCTCAGAAAACAAGAGGCAGGCAGCCCAGAGCTGGTACATGCCGACACTGGCCACAAGAGCCCTTTGGTGCAAATGCAACCAGGACGCTGCCTGCAGGGGGAGCTCGCCGGGGCTGATGCTGCACCCACCACCTGAGACAGCGCTCCTTCCACCTCCAGAAATGATTTCTGACTGTCCCAGGCTGGAGCCTCCGACTTGACAGGGTGAAGGTCACATGCCAGCTCTCCAGCAGGAAAGGAGCAGAAGGGAGTGAGAGGGAAGGAAAGGCCCCTACCACTGTCCCCCCAGGTCCTGCCTGCTTCCCCAGCCCTAGCCCTGATGATTTTCCCAAACAGGCTGGGATCTGGAGGCCGAGCAGCACAAATTGAAAACTGTTCAATAAAGCAGTGAGGAAGGTGTGAACCCCAAAGTATCTGAGACAGGTCTCAATTAATTTAGAAAGTTTATTTCGCCAAGGTTAAGGATGACACAGCCTTCAGGCGAGCCTGATGACATGCCCAAGGTGGTCGGTGTACAGCTTGCTTTTATATGTTGTAGGAAGAGATAATACATCAATCAATACACGTAAGATTCACATTGGTTCTATCTGGAGGGTGGGACAACTCAAAGCAAGGGGGCGGGGCTTCCAGGTAGATTTAAAATTTTCCTGATTGGCAATTGGTTGAAAGAGTTATTATCGGTAGAAAGGAATGTCTGGGTTATAATTAGTGATTGTGGACACCTAGGTTTTATCATGTGGAGGAAGACTCCAAGTAGCAAGCTTCAGAGAGAACACACTGTAAATGTTTCTCATTAGACTTAAGGTCTGTGTTGGTGTTGGTGCTGGAGGGGTAGAATGAGGCATATCTAGTCCTCTCTTCCCTCACGGGCCTGAACTAGACTTTCAGATTAATTCCGGAATGGCCTTGGCTGAGAGAAGGGGTCTATTCAGTCGGTTGCAGGGAGCCTTTGAATTTTAGTTGGTTTTACAAAGGAAAGGCCAAGAGGAATCGGGAATGTCGTCTCATTGGTGAGAAGAGAGCGGTGGCCACGTGGTCACTGGTGTCCACCACAACCCAGAGGCCAAAGAAGGTGCAGACAGACGCTCCACAGATCAGTCAACTGAAGTCTCAGGCAACTTTAAAAGGAAATAAAGCCAGTCCACTGATAGGAAGAAAAAAGCCAGACTTCAAAAACAAGGGTAGACAGACAGAGTATGGCAACAACATGGAGACTGTACATAAACAATTCTTTCTAAGAAGTGTGTAGGTGGGAGGAAAGATCGACAAGAAAGTTGTAGGACGGGGACATTTGAGCCTATTTCAGGCCAATAGGCAGAAATCTGTGAAGAGATGGACTGAAAATTCCAGAAAAGAGAATTAAATACAATCCTAGAAGATGTGGGAAGGATGGGGAGCAAGGAGAAGAGGGTGGTGGTGGAGGGAAGTGTCGGGAACAGAGAAGGAGATGAGGACACGCAAATCCTGGAGTAGCCCCTTTAATACAAGCTAATATTTAAAGGTGTTTATCACAAACAAGTGTGATGCCAAAAACTGTGGGGTATTCAAACATGGGGAAGACAGGTCATGACTTCAATGAGCTGATGAGCTACCAAGCATCAGAGTAGATGACCTTCAATGTTCGTTCAACCTTAAATATGCTAGAACTTAATATTTTTAACTGCAAATATCAATAAAAAACAAGTGAGGATTTAATAAGGTCAAATGATACAAACTGCTAAGGGAGTTCAGAGCAGGAAGCAGACACTTCCAGCTGGGAAGGTTTCAGGGAGGAAGCGGAATCTTAAAGGATAAGGAGACTTAGTGGGGACAAGGAGCATTTGGAGGGTTTGCCAAAGAAAACAAAAGGTACAAACTATGACACACACACGTATGCAAACTGGATGTCAGAGTAGACATTTATCAATTGTGAGGCTTCCCAGCATCTGAATCTCTTGTTTGAGGTTCGCCATCTTATGAGGCACAGCTATAACTCTAAAAACTGAAAGATCATATGCTCACTTTCCCTGTCATCTTTTAGTCACAGGGGGCACAGCTTGACTTTCTCAATTAGGGACACTCAGGGGCCGGGCATGGTGGCTCACACCTGTAATCCCAGCACTTTGGGAAGCCAAGGCAGGCGGATCACAAGGTCAGGAGTTTGAGACCAGCCTGCCCAAAGGGGTGAAACCCCATCTCTACGAAAAGATACAAAAATTAGCTGGGCATGGTGGCATGTGCCTGTAATCCCAGCTACTCGAGAGGCTGAGGCAGGAGAATCACTTGAATCCAGGAGGAAGAGGTCACAGTGAGACAAAATTGCACCATTGCACTCCAGCCTGGGCGACAAAGCAAGACTCATTCTTAAAAAAAGAAAATAATACAACAGAAAAACACCTAAAACGTGCTTCCAACCTTTCTAGTCCTCAACATTAAGAATGTGAGAAGCATGTCATATGAAAAAAAAGTATTATCTTAAATAAGAGATAATTATAACTTCTCAGTGTTGTATGCAAAGTTCCAAGCATAGTGTCTGGAATGTAATCAGTATACATTCAATTTAACCTGCTGCTACTTATTCCTTGAAACTCTACAATCTTGTTGCTCCACTTCCACTGTTGACACTGCCTCATCAAGGCCCCCAGTGACCTTCTAGTTGCTAAAGCTGATGAACATTTTTCCATTTTTAAAACAATATTTTATTTAATCTCTTCAAGGTGTTTCATACTGTTGACTCCTCCCTCTTAAATTCAGTCTTTTTTTCTTTCTTTCTTTCTTTTTTTGTTGAGATTGAGTCTTACTCTGTCACCCAGGCTGGAGTGCAATGGCATGATCTCAGCTCACTGCAACCTCTGCCTCCTGGGTTCAAGCAATTCTCCTGCCTCAGCCTCCCAAGTACCTGGGATTACAGGCATCCGCCAAAATTCCTGGCTAATTTTTGTATTTCTTTTTTTTTTTAGTAGAGTCAGAGTTTCACCATGTTGGACAGGCTGATCTCAAACTCCTGACCCCAGGTAATCTGCCTGCTTTGGCCTCCCAAAGTGCTGGGATTACAGGTGTGAGCCACCACACTGGGCCTAAATCCAGTCCTTAAAGTGGGGCAAAATAGATGATCCACTTGGGTGTGGGAAGAAAACATTACAACTTCTATTGATTATAAGATGTACCATTATTTTATATATTATTAAGAAGGAAAAGCATGCTAATTAAATGACATAGCTTCTTTTTGTCTCTTGCAAGTTTAGTTAATATTTATTACAAGAATTCTTTAGATGTATTTAAACTTATAAATTTATTTAAACTTACCAATAATGACAATATGATTCATTGTGACTAAGTTCACGTATGGGGAGACACTGACAACATGATCACAGCTCCCTTATGGACAAATAATAAAATGGAGAAAATATGCATTTTACAGCAGGTAAAAATAAATTTAGTTTATGTCTAAATTTGTAAGAAATTAAATTTTACTAATAGTTATATGGATTAAAAATATATATAATTTATAAGTAAATATACATCTATGGGATTTTCTCAAAAAAAAACTTTATTGATTGGGTGTACATGTAAAAAGTTTGGAGACCATTAAATCAAATAAGTCAGCCATTAAATCAATAGTCTCCAAACCTTTTAAATTCTAATGCTTCTCATGGTTTCTTTCTCCACTCTGACGCTTTTATCTTGGCTGCCTTTGTGCCACCTCTTCCTCTCTCTTTTCCTGACATGTTAGTATTCCAGATTCTTCATTGTTTAGACACTCCTAGAACTTTATCTACTTTCTGTGCACTGATAATGCTCAAATCTCTGTCTCCAACATAGATCTCTCCTGAGTTCCAGACTGAAGGGATTAGTAAATTTTTTCCATATTCATACAGAGGATATCTAAAATTCATCAAATCTGAAAAAAAAATTACCTTCCCTTAAATCTTCTCTTCCTCCTGAAACCCTCATCATAGCAAATGGCACCATCATCTACCAGTTGCCCACTTCAGAAACATGGAATTTATCCTTGCAACAGCCATTTATGCTTCTGGATAGTATACCTTCCAATAGCTCCAGAATATGTCACCTGCTCTCATTCTCCTCTGGTACTGCTCTAATTTAAGCCTTGGCTGAAACAGAAAATAAGTTATAGTAAAGGCCAATAGCTCCATCTACAATGCAAAATGAAAATGAAAAAATAATTTGCATCGTTAATTCATCATGCTAGAGTTACCAAGATCATCAAAATGGTCCAAAACAAAGACATCTGCTGTGAGCGGCTATGTGCCAGGGCTCAACACAATATTGTTTTAAGCCCATAATTACCTGGGATACTGAATTGATTGTTTTTATCCCATAATTTGGTGTCTAGTGACTTAAGTGTCTGGCTGTTAGAGAAAATCCCATTACTGTTTGGCAAACTATTTCAGACTGGATTGATTAGCCATGAAATGAATGCAAGAGATTTGCACAGTTTAAACATGCACTTAATAGTTTAAATATGAGATGACATTGACAGCTTTCCAAATAGTGCTGATACTCTGATAGAGAAATTCACTAACATATATGAGTATAATCCTTACATAGTTTCATTACCATTTCACTTTTTCTTTTATACTTCTAGAATTCTCTATTTTTAACTTGACTGTATTCCTAAATTCTTCATTCTGACACCTTTCATGGACAGTTAACTATGGCAAAAACAAGCTAAGCTACAATGATCATCAAGGGATTGCTGACTTTATTCTTCTCTTCTAATTTTTTTTCTTTTTTTGAGACAGTCTTGCTCTTGTCACCTCGGCTAGAGTGCAGTGGCATGATCTCAGCTCACTGCAGCCTCTGCCTCCCAGGTCCAAGTGATTCTCCTGCCTCAGCCTCCCAAGTAGCTGGGATTACAGGCACCCACCAGCACGCCCAGATAATTTTTGTATTTTTAGTAGAGATGGGGTTCCACCATGTTGGCCAGGCTGCTCTTGAACTCCTGACCTCGTGATCTGCCCACCTCAGCCTCCCAAAGTGCTGAGATTACAGGTGTAAGCCACCACGCCTGGCCAGTCCTCTTCCAATTTTTACAATGTAAATGGAGACAAGTGTAGTTAGAAAGTGTGATGAAACTCAAGAGCACAGTATACAATTTGAAGAGAAATGTAAGGAATCTCAATTGTACATAGATTGATCATCATTAAAATGAGAACTTTCTTTAGAATAATCCGGGAGTCTTATTGTACCTCAAATAACAATTATAGCTCTAACCTTTTCAATAGCAGTTTATTATAGTCTATATCCTAGTAAGATTTCTCTTATCTCTTATCTCCCCTCTATCCCATTGTTACTGTCCTAGTTACCATTCTCAACATCATCTCTTGCTTGGTCTTTTCTTATAGCTCTTGCAGTCTTATCAGCTTTAAAGATATCCACAACCGCCAGATTCTTTGCGTAGTCTTTTTAAGTTTTACATCTGATTATATCTTTTGGGTCAGGGAAGTCAAAACTCTCCAATGGTCTGCAGTGTGCAGAGATAAGGACCATGCCCCCTAATGTTGCACACAGGACCTTTCTTGACATGGCTCCACCTTACTGTCCAGCATCACCTTTGGTTGCTACTGTACAGGCAGATCTGGCTCCACTGCTAGGCATCCATCCACTCACAGCTCCCAAGAGCACTACACTGTGTCATATCTTCATGATACTACGTATGCAGTCTTGCAACCAAAAGGCCCTTTACCCCGTATGGTAAACTTCCCAAACCCCCAATGTTGATCTGCTACCCCATAGCTTTCCACCCTGGAAAATCTACCATGACATACTCAAGAAAAATTAGCCTCTCCCTCCCTTAAGCTGTGACCCTGACTTCAATATGTCTCTTTTGTTGCATTAAATCGTACCAAATCATAAATGCTCCTTAATATATCTCATTTTCCATTAGCCTCAGAGCCACTTGAAGAGAGGACGATAACTTGTCTATTTCTTATAGCTCCAATACTAACCTTAATAGCTAATGTAATAATAAATATCAGTTATTATACACTAGAACTATGTTTCAAGTGCTGCTCTAAATGCTTCCTTCATTTAATTCTCACAATAACTTTATGAAGTAGATATTATTATTAGCCCCATTTTATATATAGGAAAAGCAAAACATAGAATTGGTGCTCAATAAATGTTAATGAATGCTATTGCCTTTTTAAAAAAATGTAACGTAGTCATATCATATTACTCTTGGGAGCTTCCAGATACTATTACAACTGGAAGTTGATGTCTTGGTGCAGCTAAGGTGTATGCAATGACATGGATACACCTCTTTGCTTTTAGAAGGAGCTATATTATCTGCCATGCTGAAGGTCCACGTATACTGGGCTTCAAGGTTCATTGTGTTTTGTTTTCATTTTTGTTTTCACATGCTGTACTGGCATTGTATATCATTTTCCCCTTCCCCAGTCTCATCTGGACCTAACCATTACCTACATGAATGGTTATATGAAGTACTACTTATACATTTTCTTAAAATGTCAGACACATAAAGTTACTAGGCCTGGGGAGAAAAAATGCTCAGCTCGATATCACTAAGTGAGCAGTCCTTGCACTAATTTAGTGTTTATCTACTTTAAGTCCTCTCTCTGGCAAGTCACTACTAAGAGAGATTTGAGAGTTACTCTAGATTATACAAAATAGTTGTTCTGTGGAACAGTAGTTTTGCAATTTTTAGCTATATCATCATACATGAGCATATGAACTTAGATAGATTGTTAACTGATAGGAGTCATTTCCAGAAAGCATTTGCATGAACATAATAAATGAGGAGTTGGTGGCTGGGTAAAAGTCCAGAAGTTGAAGTACTTTTAGTACAAGCGTTGACACCAATTCACATAGTTTCTAGGCAACTGCTTACTACCCACCATGAAGCTGGCTCTTCCAGTGAGGTAGAGGAGTGTTACAAACACCCTCTATTTCTACCAAGACATCCATAACCCATATTGAAAATCACAGAAGGTTGAGTTCAGTAATAATGTATACCTCACCTGACCTCGACAAGTAAGGAAGAAACAGAAGGAAGCAGAATAATAAAGTAATTGAACCCAAGGATTTGATCATCTGGTTCTTTGGGGGAGTCACGCCTGTTGTCCTTACTTTATAAGGCATTCTGTCATTACAAAAGGCAGTGATAGAATAATGGAAGACCACTACCCGAGGGGAATTAAAGAGTGCAGCTGAGCGAAACCAGGGCACACTCCCACACACACACAACAGTACACTTTTGCTTCTGTTCCTTTTAACTCCTTCAGCTTCTTCATGCTCCTAGATGCTGCTGCTTTATTAATTCTTGCTGTGTATTTCATACCCAGAATCCCTCAGAGGGAGGATTTGATTAGTTCCAATAATCACAGTAATCCCTGCTAAGCAACCTCTCATACTGGGCCTATAGAACCCAATGGTAGGGCTCCATGCAGATCCCCTTTGATGGCTCTTCTCTTTGTGTACTTCCCTCTGGCATGCTTTTACTCCTAACAGCCAGCACCTGCATCTCTTTATCAGAGCTCTACCCTCAGACTCCATGAGGCAGCTTCTTCTGCATGCAGAGATAGCAGACAGTGCCTGGGAATTCATATCGCCCCAGGTTCAGCATTAGCTAATGATTGACAAGCATAGAAGTATAAATACCCCAGCTCCCTCAGCCCTGGTGGAATTGTCTATGATGTGACTCACGTGTGTCCAGACCCACCCACTGCGGAATTGAGAGTTATCTTCCATAGGGCTCTGCTTGATTCCACCCTTGTTTGTCTTACTTTTCTTTCCTGTTGCATGTTCCCCACTACTCTACTAGTTGTTTTCTGGGAATACGTCCCACCTCAAGAGTCTTGTGACAATCAGACAAACTTCCTGGATTTTATTTGCAGATTCTTTTCACCAGGGGCTATTTATACAAATCTTCATACCAATACCTGCTTCTGGGGAACCCATCCATCTCAGAAAAGGCCATTTCATATTCTTTTAAGCCACTTAGATATTGGCTTGTCTTTGAGGCAAGCACTCATCCTTCATCCAATCTAGCCATGGCGAGTGTTGCAGGGCCATGTGGCACAGAGAATTATAATATGTGCCTCATCAGGGGCTTTGACCATGGGCCATGGCAAAGTCTCAGAGTAAAAGAAGCACAAGGCAAGAACCAGAGATGTCTCAAGATGATGCCCTCATATTCATTTGGATAGTGTCTGCTGGGCATACGAATAGCAAAGTGATAACAAGTGCAGGCAACAATTGTGAACTGAGTGTGTCAAATTAAAGAAGCTGAACTGCTCTCTGTACTGAGCATGAAAATGACAATGATAAAGCAGAACCTTAAAATTTGAGACAAGAATATAAGAAACAAACCTGGGAGTATAATTTCAATAGGAAACACACACACACCACACACACGCACGCACACATAGAAAAGCTCCAGAAATCAGCCTTTCTCACTGAGAACAATGTGAGATTGAACCACACTTAAGAACTTTAGTAATATATTCTTAGTTTTTCATTAACTCACCGGGGAAGTCTGACCACCCATGGGACAGAAACCTATTACAGCTATTTACAAGGTAGCCAGGGTACACTTTTATTTATGATTGTATTCTGTTTTTAATTTTTGAATTGTTAGGTATCTATCTTTCATTCTACAAATTGCATAGAGTAACCTGATAGGTGATTTATACTTTACATTATTTCACTATAAGAATAATAAAACACTAAAAAATCCTTTAAACCAAATAACTATTTAACTCACATATAGATGTCATCGTCTGCTAACAACATTATAAAACACCAAACAATGGATGAAGTCACAAAATATACAAGCTGTCTTTGAAGGAATTAAGGATAGAAGGATCCATAAAGATTCTACTCAAATTCACTTGTAGTGACCTCATATAGCACAGTGGTCCAGACCCTACTCCCCAAAAGGAAGAAAGAAGAAAAACCCAGTGTCCTTCATGGAATAAACAGAAGTTTCCATTTTTATTCCTGAATGATCTTCCATTGTTACTGAATGGTATTCTTTTACTTGCATTAAAAGGAATTGTGCCAGAGAGTAGGGAATAAAAACATAAGACTTGGTGCCAGCTTCCACGTGGATGACGAGCATGCATATAATTGTCATACAAAGGAAAACCTGTCAGGCATCCTCATTCTAACTGATAGAATAAGAGTTGGCTTCATGGAAGCGGTCTATGTGAACTAGACTTCAGGGGACAATATAATTTCCAAAAAGAAGCAGTAGGGAATAGGACGCTCTAAGGGCTTATTGCAGTGATTACCATTTTCACTATCTCAGGTGAAAGTAACCCCTGCAAGTCTTAGCATCTTTTTCTTTCTGAGCTTTTCATTCATCTGTCTTTAAGAAGAGAAACAGGAAGCCTGATTGGCTCTTTTTCTTACAAAAGAGAGCAATTATGTTATTTTTGGAAAATCTCTCACAGCTATCTTATCTCCATTTCCAGTGCAAGCACTAAAATTCAGACTTCCATTATTGTTCCACTAGACCTTTGCAAGAGTCCTGATCGATTTCTCTATCTCTTGTCTCCCATCAAATTACTACCACTTTCAGACCAATATTATCAAAACAAGGCTCTCATTATGTCACTCTCTCCACTCAGAAACCTTTAGTGAGACCCAAACAACTGCCAAATCCGGTACCTATCTCCTGTTTAGCATTCAGACAGATGTCAGAGAAGACCAGGCTGAAGAAAAAGCAATGCCGAGATCACAAAGAATGAAAGACCGGCATCATTAAGATGTTATCTTTCTCAAATTAGTTCTTAAATTAAATGCAGTTCCAATGAAAAGCCAAACAGGTTTTTCATGAAAGTTGGACACACTGATTCAAAAGTTCAGATAGAGGAGCAAAAGGGCAGGAATAGCCAAGGTAATTTTGAAGAGGAAAAACAAGTGAACTGTTTCCCTCTACCAGAAATTAAGACTTATTGTAAAGGTACAATATATGAAAATATTATGCTACTATTGGTGCAAAGATGGGGGAAAAAACATTTTAATGGAGCTATATACAGAGCCCAGACATTGTCCCATTAATTTATGGATGTGTATATATGACAGAAGAAGCACTGTGAATCAATGTAGAAACTATAATTTGGGATAATTAATTAAACATTTAAAAATTCCTATTTTTCATCATAAATACAAATGTACCCTAGGAGGATTAAAAATCTAAATGTGTAAAGGAAATTTTTTTAATGTTTACAAGAAAATATAAGAGAATAATTTTATGATCTTTAAGTAGGAAAGGAATTCTTAAACAAGAGTGAAATGCATCATCATAAAAGAAAATACTTATACAGCTGAATAAATTGAAGCTTAAAATGTCTGTACAGTAAGAGATATCATGAAGAAAAAAGATGGGCCTCAAATTCGGATGGCTTGAGCCCAGGAGTTAGAGACTAGCCTAGGCAACATGGCAAAACCTCGTCTCTACAAAAAATAACAAAAAAGTAGCTGGGCATGGTGGCACGCAATTGTAGTCCTGGCTACTTGGGAGAATCACCTAATCCTCAAAGGTCAAGGCTGCAGTGAGCCAAGATCACACCACTGCGCTTTAGCCTAGGCTTTGGTGTGAGACCCGGTCTCAAAAATAAAAATAAAAATAAAGATTAAAAAGAATGGCACATCTGTATAGGGCACTTAGTATGAATGGAGCTTGTTGGACTGGAAGTTGTTCTGGGTAAGTTGATGAGTGAGTGGAGAGTGAATGTGAAGGTCTAGGACATTACTGTACACTATGGTAGACTTTATAAACACTACGCTTCGGCTACACTAAATTTATGGAAAAGTTGAAATACAAAATTAAAAATTAAAATACATTTAAAATATGTATAGGGTCTCTATTTCTCTGAGTCATGGAGAGGGAGACTAAAAATACTAGAGAGAGGAGGAACACGGTTGGGAGTACAGAATTTGCTTTGTTAAAAAAGGAGGGATGCGGGGCACGTACACGCCTATATAATCCCAGCACTTTGGGAGAACAAGGTAGGCGGATCACTTGAGCTCAGGCATTCAAGACCAGCCTGGGCAATGTGGTGAAACCCTGTCTTCACACACACACACACACACACACACACAGGCACACACAAATACAAAAATTAGCCAGGTGGAGTGGCACATGCCTGTAGTCCCAGCTACTTGGGAGGGGAGGGTGGGAGGATTGCTTGAGCCTGGGAGGTCTAGGCTGCAGTAAACAGAGATTGTGCCACTGCACTCCACTCTTGGCAACAGAGAGAGACTGTCTCAAAAAAAAAAAAAAAAAAAAAGGAAAAGAAAAGAAAAAGGGGCTAAGATTTATTCCAGGGAGGTGAGGATGGTTCAATAAACATGATACATCATATCAACAGAGTAAAGGACAAAAACCATATGATGATTTCAGGAGATGCAGAAAAAGCATTTGATAAAATTAAACATCCCTTCATGATAAAAGCTGTCAACAAATTAGGTATAGAAGGAACATGTCTCAACATAATAAAGGCCATATATGACAAACCCACAGCTAGCATTATACTGAATGAGGGAAAGTTGAAAGCTTTTCCTCTAAGAACTGGAACAAGACAAAGATGCCCACTCTCACCACTCTTATTCAACATAGTACTGGGAGTCCTAGCCAGAGCAATCAGGCAAGAGAAATGAATCCAGAATATATAAGGAACTCAACAGGGAAAACACAAGTACTTGATTTAGAAATGGGCAAGGGATCTAAATAGATATTTTTCTCAAAAGAAGACATACAAGCATCAACAAACATGAAAAATGGTCACATCACTAATCATCAGAGAAATGCAAATCAAAACCACAGTGAGATAACATCTCACCCCTGTTAAAATGGCGTCTATACAAGACAAACAATAACAAATGCTGGCGAGGATGCAGAGAAAGGAGAACATTCATACACTGTTGGTATGAAAGTAAATTGGTATGAACATTATGGAAAACAGTATGGAGATTCCTCACAAAACTAAAAATAGAACTACCATATGATTTAGAAATTCCACTACTGGGATTCCAAAGGGATGAAATAGGTATGTCGAGAGATAGCTGCACTCCCATGTTTATTGCAGTACTAGTCAAAAAAGCCAAGATATGAAATCAACTTAGGTGTCCTTCAATAGATGAATAGATAAAGAAAATGTGGCATATATACACAGTGGAATATTATTCAGCCATAAAAAGGAATAAAATGCAGTCATTTATGGCAACACAGATTAACCTGGAGGACATTATGTTAAGTGAAATAAGACAGACACAGAAAGTTAAAAACTGCATTGTTGTCACTCATAAGTGAAAGCTAAATGAGTTGATTTAGAAGTCAAGAGTAGGATAATGAGGTCAGGCACGGTGGCTTATGCCTGTAATCCCAACACATTGGGAGGCTGAGGTGGGCAGACCACTTGAGGTCAGGAGTTTGAGAACAGCCTTGCCAACATGGTGAAACCCTGTCTCTACTAAAAATGCAAAAATCAGTTGAACATGGTGGCAGGTGCCTGCAGTCCAGCTACTTGGGAGGCTAAGGCAGAAGAATTGCTTGAACCCAGGAGGCAGAGGTTGCAGTGAGCTGAGATGGTGCCATTGCACTTCAGCTTAGATGACAGAATGAGACTCTGTCAAAAAAAAAAAAAGAGTAAGATAATGGTAACTAGAGGCTGGGAAAGGCAGAGAGGAGGGGAACATTTGGAAGGGGAATACAGAGAGGTTGGTGAATGTATACAAAATTATAGCTACACAGAAGGAATACGTGCTAGTGTTTTATACTACCGTAGGGTGACTATAGTTACAACTATTTATTCCATATTTTCAAATAGCTAGAAAAGAGGATTTTGAATGTTCTCAACACAAAGAAATGATAAATGCTTGAGGTGCTAGATATGCTAATTACCCTGATTTGATCATTACACATTGTATACAAGTATTGAAACATCACACTGTACACCATAAATATGTACAATTATTATGTGTCAATTTAAAAGTAATGAAAAAGAAAGAAAATTAAGAAGAGTGTTGGCTCTTCCTCCAACATGAGAAGCAGATAAGGCAAATAGAGAGGTGGTGGATTCACATCAGGTGGCCTTGAGCCTTTCAGCAAAGTAAGACCTGAAAGAAGCCCATGGGGAGCTGGAGCTGGGTCTTGCCTTGAAGAAGAAAAGGACTGGATCATCTGCCTCATGGAGATATTGGGCAGGTCAAGAAAAAGCCCGTGAATGCAACATTGATAGGTACAGTTGTGTCACGCTGTTAGACTTCTCACTGCTAAAATTTTGTAGCAAGACTCTATTACCCTTCAAAAATGTTTCTAAAAATCAGGAATTTAGCATTCGGCTAACAGGTTAAATGGTCCTGAGCCTTGATGCTGGGTTGTGAGTCCACTTGGTAGAGGGTCACACCACACTCTGATTTCCAAAACTAGAAAATCTGACCTTCTCTATCTTATGCTAAAATTGGGAGAATAATTGTCCTAAACTGCAAACCTGATCAGTATCCCCAAGGAGCAGAGACTCCTGGGCTTTGATTATTTATCATTCTAACTGTTGTTATCTTGGAAGAGATTTCAGCAATGAATTTAGTTCATCCTGAGGAAAGAGCCTCCAATTACATAAGTAAAAGGCAAACACATCACCCCAGTTCTTGCCTCTCTGCCAAAACATGATGAACATGTGTCTCTGCCAAAGTCAAAAACTTGTCTCTTCATTACATTTCTCACATCCAGAAAAATCTTCTTTACTACTGAAATTGTTTCCATATTCTCCAAAACATGCACATGGTATGAAAATGTTTCCTAGAGAATTCCTCCACACTGGTGACATTACACTCCTACCCAAAACACATTACTGATCCTTGTAGCACACTCCTACCAACATTAGCATTCTTTTGACCTGTGATCCACCCTTGCATGCCCAAATTTCACTTCTACCCTTATCAGAAGCAGGTAACTAGCCCTAAGATGCTCTCATTGGTACTTTTGCAATCTTTCCATCAATATCAGAGGTCTACATCTAACCTCTCTAATTCTTCTCATATCTATAGTGGTCACCAAAACTTCTGCACCTCAGTTTCCTTGACTATAAAGGGAGAGGACAGGGAATGGAGTAAGTGAATGAGTCAACCACATCCACCCCTTGTCCAGTCTCTGCTGTCACTGTTCTGTAGATATGCTAGTTGAGCATTTGCTTACCTGAAAATTCTTTCTAAAGTCTGTGGAGAAAATGCAGTTTATTCTAATAAGATGAGTTGCTCAATTTTGTGTTTTGTTTTTGTTTTTTAAGTGGTTAAATTATAACCTTATAGTTGCCCTTTGGGGTCTACATCCATGACTACAGTCCTCAAGAGTTTACTTATGACTAGGAATAAATGCAGATCTTAATTGTTGTGGTGTAGCAGGAATTGTTTAAAATTTATTCTTAGACAAAGCCCTTATCTGGGCCTCCTGGGTCCTTCTTATTACACCTGAGATAATCTGTGGGCATCGTCATAACTACAGTTTATATGAATCCTACACTGGCTCTCCTCATGCCACAACTCCTTATGCAGTTGAATATGCTCCATGTGTTGTTTCTCTAGTCCGTATCTAACTCAATTTTGGATGCTGTCTCAAGGTACAATTCTTTTGTACGTAAAATCAAGATCATCAACTTTTAATAAGGAGAACAAAACCCACGCTAGGTAGTACAATTGAAGAAATTTAATATAGGGAAATAACAAGTTACAGAAGTACTGGAAGAGCTAAAAATAAGTGCTTATGAGGCTACCCAGAAAGCAACAACTACAACAAGCTACTGCCATCCATGGGGCCTGAGGGACAGGGAAGGGATGTTCTCAGTTACAAACCAGGGATATGGTGTAGGAGCTAGAACGCTGGAGAACCCAAAAGGAGCTGGTAGCATGGGAGGGGTTGCCTGGTGGGAGTTGGAACACAAAGGTTGGGGCTTCCAGGCAGGAGCTAGAACAACAAAGAGGCACAGCCATGCTTGGTCTTCTCCCAAAGCGGAAAGGAAACAAATATCCTGGGTTCTCCTCCTCCCAGATGCCCATCTCAGGCCATTAGCCCTGACCCTAAGCAGAAGGCAACAGGCAAGGGGGTCTGGAAAGTACAAGGTAGCCATTTGGAAATCAAAGCAGAAAAGGGCAGAGAATGGATCTAAAAGAAAACAGGCAAATAACATGTACAAGAATGTGAAAAGGAAATATAAATAACCAATACACAGAGGAAAATATGTCCAACCTCATTAGCAGTCAGGGTAATACAATTTTAAACCACTATGAGATACCGCTTCATGTCCCAACAAAAATGTTACAATGCCAATGTTGATGAAGATGTTCAGCAGTGGGAACGCTCATACACACCGATGGGAGTGTACGTCGGAGAACACATTGACACTGTCCAATAATTGTAATGCTACCACACCCTATGCTCCAGGAACTCCATTTCTGGGACCATACCCTCAGGAAACTCTTGCAATGCACACCAGGAGACAGGTACAGAAACTTCCCGGGAGCATTGTTCAGGACAGCAAGATACCCAAATGGAAACTACCCAGCAAGAAACTACTCAAATGTCCCCCAACAAGAGAATGCATAAAGTGTGTTTTATTCTTTTAGTGGAATGCTACATAAAAATGAATGAACTATAACTACATACACCAACACAAATGATTATCACAAACAGAAACTGAGCAAAAAGACAAGCGGCAAAAAAAAAAAAAAAAAAAACTTCGAAATGATTCCTTTACATGAAATTCAAAAATAGGTAAAATTATAGGTACTGTTTAAGAATTGAATCATATAAGGGAAAACTGTAAAGAAAGAGTGAGAGTCAGAGGAGAGGTTACCTCTTTGTGGGAGTAAGGTGAATATGATCACAAGAGGCCAAAAAGCACAGCTATTCTTTTTTAGGTATGATTTATCTTATAATTAAAAATATAACTTCAGAGGCTCTAAAAGCTCCTGTTCCCCTCCTCCCTAATTGTGACTGGGAATAAAATATTACTAACACTCTCACACACTCATTCAAGTTCTATAGTTATATTTCCATCTCTTCACTTGTGGCTATTAACCTTGCCTAGGTTATCAAGCTCCTCTGCGTTGTTCCATATTTATAAAATGAGGATTATAGGAGTACTTATTTTGTAGGATGATTCCTAAACAAGAGAGTACATGGGAAATGCTTAGCACATGGCCTGGCGCCCAGTGGGTGGCAGATGTTTGTAATTTGTTTACACCATTGTCTCAACTTGCAGCGTCCTCATTGCTTTTATCTACTGAATGCTTCTCATCCAAGGACATCCAATTCAATGCCTGAAGACTGCTGATTCCACCCAAGTCGATTTTCCCCTCTTTTAAATGTCTAGACTTTCCATTGCCTGCATCATTTATGAGGCATTACTATATATTTACTTATTCATTCATGCAGCAAATCATGTGCCAGGTATTAAGGACACAGAAGTGAATGAAGCAGCCATAGTCCCTGTCTTCATGGAGCCCGCAGCCTGGGGAGGGAGATACACACTAAACAAATGAGCAAGCACAGAATGATCTACTCAAGCCCTGCTAAGTGCTTTCAGGAAGAAGTGTGGGAAGCCTGGAGAACCTGTTATAGAGGAAGCTCACCCAGACCGCAGAGTCAAAAAAAATAAAAAGAAAAAGAAATATTTCTTTGAGGAAGTAACATCCAAGGTGAGACCTGAAGGACACATTGCTTTTTATTGTCACCGTTGACAATATTTATTAAGAATCTATAACCTAGATGGAATAATCAGTGCACATGTTCCAGAAGAAAAAACTGTGGCTGGAGGTATACATGTTAAATGTAAGTGAACGGAATGCACAGGATTATGTAGATGCTTGGAAGAAGGTTAACCCCTTGATAGAAGTATTTTACATAAAATGTCAGATCTAAACAGAAACTTCAAGAAAGGTTGGAACTAAGAAAAGTAAAGGGAAAACGGCATCCTGGATATGCATATATGGGCTGAGACAGAAAAGGCAAGACAGGTTCAGACAGGTAGCTTGAACCAAGGAGTGACATAGGAAGGGAGTAAAGGGAAAGTGTCAGATTGTAGAGGCACTTGCTTTTTATCTTGGAGTTTTCTTTTTGTATCGTGGGTGTCTCTGAGATTCTTGTGAAAGCCTTGGATCCTTCCTCCTCTTCCTCAAAAGATAGTGCATTTATAAAGCTGAATAAAGTTTCAGAGTTTCATAATTCCCCTTAACTAGCATTTAGGAACTCCTGCTATATGCAAATAGCACTGAAAGGATTTGAGTAGAACCGGGGCATGTTCCAAACAGTGTTTAGAAGGATTCATTTGCCAGAGTGGATAATAACTGTCGGCAGTGAGGTCAGTTGAGAAATTATTGCAATATAATGCAAGCAGGAGATTATATGGCCCTAAGCTAGGGTGGAGGCCCTAGGAATCCATTCGTTGATTAACATTTATTGAGAGCTTACTCTGGGACAGGCCCTGTGTCCAGTGTTGAGGATGTGATAATGAACACGGCAAGACCACTGCCCTCAAGGAGCTCCAAGCTGGGCAGGATCAGAAAGAAAGGCAGGCGCCTACAGAGACAGAGGGGATCAGATCAGTGGCAGGTTCTCCTACTCAGAACTTCCCACCTTAGAATAAAGTTCCTTTGAATAAATTCAAGGCCCTTCACACAACACACATAACTCACCTTCCTGCTGTCATTTCCACTGGGGCCCCCACCACACCCACTTTCATGTCTCTCACAGACACACCCCTTGCAGGTCAGCTACCCTGGACTCTTGACTTATCTTCTGATGCTGCTTGCATTTTCTGGCCTCTGCTCTGTCACTACTTTTCTCCCACCAGCTGTACCCGCTCAAATTCCTACCCATGCTTTAAGACCCAGCTAAGATGTTGCCTTCCTTCAAGCTTTGTCAGAGTCTCCCCATTTATTCTGCCCTGTGTCACTCTGTGTGCCTGTATTAGGGTTCTCTAGAGGGATGTATATGAAAGGGAGTTTATTAAGGAGTATTGGCTCATACGATCACAAGGTGAAGTCCCACAATAGGCCGTCTGCAAGCTGAGGAACAAAGAAGCCAGTCCAAGACCCAAAACCTCAAAAGTAGGGAAGCCAACAGTGCAGCCTT